>CM038215.1:285677299-285745933 GCA_021442155.1 Cymbidium sinense
AGATAATTGTAAATACTCAGATAGATAGATGACAAATTTACTATTGGGCATGGAATTATTTCGAAAGAACATCATTTCATGACATCATCATGAGAAAAATTTGAAGACCTAAAACTATTGGTCAAAATCTAGATTGCATTTCATATTGTATTTATCGTGAATGTTCTAATGTTATTTTTCTTTTTGTCATCATTATCAAGATGTTAATCTATTTTAACATCTCTCGTAATCAAGACTTTATTATTATTTATGTAATTTGAAAATATGTTTTGTTAAGTTTTTGAGCATTTTTGAGTCAATTAGTTATATACTTGTATTTGCATCTTCTATAAAGTTTTGAGCAATTTTAATGCAAATAAGAGCACTCTGTGGAGGTTGCAAAAGTTATAGAAATAGCAGGTTAAATGTGTGATGGCTAATTTTTATGTACTCTTCTTAGATAACTACAGATGAGATGAGATAATTGCAGGCTGAATCTTCTCAAAAAAGAACAATGTATACCTATATGTGAAAATGCTGCCTGCAATACAACAGGCCATGTAAGCAATCCTTTATTATTTTTATAATCACAAATATTTTAAGTAAATCTATGAATAAAAGAACAGTCCATACATGATTGTGAGAACCAAAGAACAACAATCATGAATAGAGTATCAGCAATGAGAAAAGAAAGTCAAATTATCAAAAAGGCATAAACTACAAATTAAGAAGCTGCTACAAAATCTATATATTCAGCTTGCTTTTGTTCTTAATTTATTTGATGGAACCTTTTGATTTGGGAATCTATCTATCTCAAGAAAATATTCATAAATTCAATAAAATCATTAGCTTAAATAAAACCTGAAGCAACCATATATGATTTCATTGGTGTTTCACCTTGATTTTTTAGCATTAATAAATCAAATTAAATAATCAGCACATCAGGAAAGACTATTAGAAAAATTAGCAATTTCATTTAATAAGGCAACAAGATAAAAACAAGGAAATGAGAGACCCAACCAGAAGACAGAATGCATGGAGCTATGCAAATTCGGTGACTTTGCTATATGCATCGCAGAAACAGAATTAATTACCACTTTGAACCTATTAACACCCTGCCTTCTTCCTCATGAAGAATGATTGCATCTATAACTTTGCTCTTAACCATCCCAATAAGATAATAGTAAACGAGCCATAATGTCCCCACTGAAAACACATCGAAGCACTGCTAAGAATACACATCCAGGCACCCAATATAGCAAGTACTAAGTCTAATGAAACAACTACAGATTGGAATCAATTTGAAAACCCATATACATCATCCCAAAAAATAAAATAAAAAATTTATTACAAAGAGAAGTTTATGTGTACAATCATTCATCTTTCAAGTTGTCTCATAACATGTTCCACTAATACATCAAAATAAACTTGTACAATCATTCTTTATAATTATCATTGCTCTTCTTGCTAAGTCTTCGTAAGCATCTCTGCCCACATAAACCCTACTACTTGTAGCTTCTTCAAATTTATCGATCCATCTAAAGTAATTGCAATCACCTTCGGTTTGATTTCTTGGACATCAATAAAATCCTTCCATGATTTTACCTCAAAAGCAAGTAAATTCCAAGCATAATAAATTGCATCTGCAATAGTCTGTTACTGATGCTCCTCGACACCGATGAATTAGTTGAACTAATTTTTTTGGAGAATATATTGCCTGTTAAATTGAATGATAGATGCAAATTAGGAAAATTTGAAGTTAACCACATTCTATTATCAAAATCTTCAAATCAAACAACATTAAATGAACAACTAGCTTCTTTAACTTATAAATATACATGTAATAGAATACAAAAGTTCAACATGCATACAATAGTTCTTGTAATTACCTTCACCATACGGTTCTGAGGGCAAAATTTTAGCATGCCGTGTAATCAAAAATAGAGAACCGAGATAGAAACCACCCAAAGTCTGAAAAAATCAGCAAAATTTGAGAAAAGTGAGTGTCAAGAATCATAACATTTTATCGGAAAGAAGTAAAATGCATAATATAGCTACATATAATGAGAAAACTACACAAATGTATTTTCTTGAAATATGCATAACATTTGCAACAGTAGTATTATGAGGCTGTATCAACTCAAAAAATTATAAAAAAATACTGTGAGTGTCATTTTTAAGCTCCCTAATCTAGCAAAAGATCTCCAAAACACAACTTCAACATTATCAGCAATTGTGGTCTAACGTTGAACGTCGTATGGGTAATTTTTCTCGATTCACTTGATTACTACTACTACTAGGTTGTTCACATCGATTATCATCATTTTCATCTTCAGGTTGATGACAATTTCTTTCATTAAGTGGATTCTCACAACTTGTCCTATGGTGGCTCCACAATCAGCAACGACTACACTTTTTTTTTGTTTTCTTTGGGCAGTTTTCCAAAAAAATTTTAACTCTTCTTTTCTATAGTCTTTCCTCTAGGCCTTAGAGAATTTGGCGTGCCTACTAATACCACATCTTCAATAATATCCCATTGTTCTTTCCCTGGGAGAGTAGCTATTAGACCTTCATATGCCATTCGATACCTATAAATTAAACCAACAAAAAATGTTAATTACTTTGTGTTTTTTATTTACATATAAAAAATAGATATGAGATGGTACTTCTTGTTAATCTGATCACTTAGCTTTCCTACATAGATATGCCAAAGAGGGAACTCTGGTGGCAATAAATGCAAATGATGTATGCAAGACAATCTAGTTAATTGCCATTTACAACCATATATTCTACCTTCTAGGTCAACTTCAAATGTTTTTAATCCTTCAACCTTAGCTATTTGTGATGTTGATTGCCTTATAATAAATTATTCTTTTAGTAGATATATCTCGATGTACTCTTGACATAAGACACAAACACCTCTCCAAATTGATGAAGTAAGGTTCCTTTCAGCCCTTTGTTCCATTAGCTTTGCTCTTATGAAATCAAGCAAGTCTACAACTGGTTTGCTTCTAGCTTCACCTACCCATATGTTGTTGACTCATCATATTATTGGTATTGTTATTTTTTATCTCAAGTAATGAAGGTATATTTGTCCCACTTGTAGGGTAAAGAAGTCAAGTAAAGATGAACTTGAGGGCTAATAAGAAAAAATCATTCATTTTGCAATCATATTCAAGCTTAGTAAGAGCATTGGTGTTGACCAAACTAAAGATCCAATGTTTGATTATGCATAGAAATTTTTCTTCAAAATTTTCCACAAATGTTAAAGAGATTTTATTCTAGGAAAACAGTTTAATAGCCTCAGCAAAACTTTTCTCCTTGTCAGAAATGAATGCCAAATACTACAAATTTAAACCAAAACTATCTGCCAAAATTTCTAAAAACTATCTCTATGTCTTCTTTGACTCACTTTCAACTGCTGCAAATGCTAAGGTGAAGAGGCCATTATTGACATCCAATGCGTTTCGACAATACACCTAAATACTTCGACTTGAGATTACATGCGTCAAGACCAATGAGATGTCTGCAAACAACGATGAAACCATCAATGTAAACCTTGAAACTCAAATAAAATCTCTTGAAAGAACCATCATGATTACTGCAAGATTATGTTATATGAGAACCAGAATTTCATTTTAGCAATTCAGCTTGAAATGCGTGTACTCATATAATTTTATCAACATATCCAAAAATGCAATCATGTGTCGCTTCCTTAGATCTCCACATCTTCATGTATGGAAGAGATAGCCCATACATATTCTCTAAGTTATTGTTAATCTGCTTTGGAGAAATATTAGAATTTTTTTCTTACAATCTCTGTAATTTGTTAAGCCACCCAAGAGGTTATTGCTTATCTATTTCCTGTTCTATTCACACCTAGACACAAATGTGTTGACTCTAACTTCCTAACCTCAAATGATTTAACATCTTTACACAATATTGCTCTCACTCTCCAAGGACAACCTTGATGTGAACAAATGACAACCACTCTTGTCTATTACTAGCTTGGATCTTCATCAAAAATTATTCATAATGGAATTTATTCTGAGAGCTTGTTTAAAACTTAAAGCATCTTGAAATAATGCACCTACAAATAAGTAGAGAGAGGCATGCATCTCAATAATACTATTACAAATGGAATCTGTTGAATTGTAAAATTCTATTATGATACTCCCATTATTGTTGCCCATGTAAGGACATATCAACTTAATCGCCTTGTGTTATGACCACAATCTCAGGCCACTTACAGCACATCAATTCTACCACTTCAATGTCACTTGTAATAAATATATACTCCCTTGATGAAGTTCCATAAATGTGAAAAAGTAACTCAAAAGTCATGTTCTTTAAGCCATGGACATATCGATTGAATGTTATTCTTCAACATATCTAAGCTGATTAAGTTCTTCAAACTTCTGAGTTCTTTGTTTTCCACCACAATGTTTTTTCTTCCTTGATTTTAACCGCTACCTAATATTCACCAAACTTAAATGTTATAGACAAATAATCAAGCCAATCATTATATCTAAACCCTAAATCATCAAATGTTATAAAAAAAAATAAAAATAAAAGAAAATTATTTGGATTAAAATGAAACCAAAATGGAGGATCACATAACACATTATGCTACCAAAATGACTAGAAATGATGACTTTCAATTCTATTGACTATTACACATAATATCGAGGATCAGAACATATAATAACACATACCTACATATACTAGTCAATACAATAATAATACATGCTTCAAGCTAAGTTTAGTTTCATATCACTATTTGATGAACAATTCTTCAGACAAAAATGTAAAGGCTGTTTGGTTGAAAGAATTTGAATCAAAAAGTAAATGTAGGGATTTTAACTTTTTTTTGAAGCAAAGTAAATTTCCAAGATAATATAATGTATTCCAAATCTAATTCAAATACATCGACTAATGTAAGTGTTGTCCTGCCATCACATATCGTCGCCCCGCCACAATCAGATGTAAAACCTTCAAAATTCTTTAGATTACATTTTTTAATCCAACAGAAAAAATCAAAGTCATGAATTCGTAAAACTCTCAACCAAACAACTGTAAAGTAATTCTTTTACACTATATTCCTTTTACACTTTATTCCTTTTTCAGCCAACCAAAAAGCCCCTAATTAGAAGTGAAGTAGAGGTGATATGCTAGTTAGTTGCTTGCTTCTCCTAGTAGCGAAAGAAGAAGAAGACTGAACAAATAATGAACTGTTAATTGATGTATGAAATCTCAATCCCTTGCATTCTTCATAAAATCAAACATAACACTTGAGATTGAAAATGCTGATAAATCTAAAATTGAAATTGGGAATTGAAAAGGATCAAAATATATGTCATTGCTAATGCATTAGGAATCTTGGTGAAGTTGTCCAAACACTACCAAAGTCGATTGATGATTTTAAAGGGACATCTTTGTGATAAAAAAAAACCAACACAATGGATTAATTCAACCAAAATAATGAGCAACGATCTAAAACCTAAACTTAACTAAGAACAATGATTTCTGTTAGATGAACCGCATGAAGATGAAATGCTAGAAGATAAGTATGAGTGTGAAATCGTTTTCCTCATGGTGTAAAGTAAGCTCGCTGATGTGGTTTTAGATCCTAAGAGCTTGGACTATGTACTTTATAGTTTGGCATGCCCATGCTATGAATCTAAAAACTCCTAATATTTTGTGATAAAATTTTTTTTTTAGAATTAGAGTTGTTATAATATGTTGTCTGTTTAAAAATTGATGTTTGAATTTAATATATATATATATATATATATTAGTTTTTTAAAAACTATTTTCTTGATAGTAGCTTTACAACTAGCTTTTAAAAAAATATAAACCCTAAAGTAAAACTTAATTTCTTCTTCATAAACCGACTATAGCAGAAGACATTGAAGAAGAAATTTGAGATCTAAGGGCCGTTTGGGGGAAGCGATGGTACTTAGATGCGATGCTGCACTGCACCACAATATCGTTTGAGTATTATATTTGAACAAAGTTTTAACAACATTTTATAAAATTTGTGGTGAAAAAATTACATTTTTTAACTTGATTTGATTACTTGCGGCGATGATCAAAAAGCTGTGGTTAACTTTTGTAAAATAAAAAAAATTATATACCAATGATTTCTTCGTAGCTACCATTATTTTTTTTTAAATACATTGTAGCTCCAAAGAAACCCCTAATTATTTATCTTTCTCATTGATCAAACTGAAGAATTATTCAAATTTTGCAATGCCATGACACTTCATTTTATTGTTTATGAAAACTAACTCTTCTCCATGATTTTTATTCATACTATCTTTCATCAAAATGTAGTTCTTATCATCACAAGTCTATTCATCGTCCCCATCCTTAGTTTATAAGAGTTTTATATATGTTGTCATTTTATAATTATAGATTTAATCAGTAGACACTAGTATACGCATGGAATTGTATATTATGAGGCTTTTAGTTTTTTTTTAAGGTTTTATATATAATTATCATAATTTATTTTTTTGCATGAAAGAAAAGTTGTGGATATCCAAAAATATCAATGTATATAATCATGATATTTTATTGAAGTATTTATGAATGTGTGCATGAGAATATTATATTTCGTTAAACACACTATTTTACAGGTTTTATATTGTAAAATAAATTATTTAAAATTGTATAAATTTTATTTTGCAAACTAAATATTTTTTTAGTATTGTGTATATCTATACAAGTTTTAAGACTCATATTATAAGCTTTACACACTTATGTATATGTATTATTGTTCAATTTAAATAAATTTAATAATGTACATAGATATGTAAATATCTTAATTTTATATAACATGATATATTATTAATTGAATTTGTGCGAAACACACATGAAGTTTTGTGCAATATACATGTATTCAAAAAATAATAATTGAATTTAAGCATAGTGCATAGACACTTATAAAGACTAAGACTAATTTTATGTAATTCATACACTTGTGAACAAGTTTTATTTACAAAATAACTAAAGGGTTGTTTAGGATCAATTTTATTTTTTGATTTTAGTTTTATTTTTATATTTTATTTTATTTACACACACCTTTGTTTTAAAATAAAATATATTTGATAGTTATAATTATTTTTAAAAACAGTCAAAATATTAATTTGTCTATTTTTTTAAATAATATTGCCTTACAGGGGGGGGGACATGTGTTATATTTCATTAGTCTTACATGTGTTGTCAATTGTACATGAGCTTTATAATTTCACTATATGAGGTATATTTTATATTATTAAGAAACAAGTACCTAAAATTTCATTTATAATTTCACTTAAAAATTATCTAAGTTTTATAATTTCACTTATAATTACTTAAAAATCTCACTTATAATTTCATTGATATTAAGAAAAAATTATCTAAAAATTGCCGGTGAGCTTTATAATTTCACTTATATTCTCAAATCTATTTTTCATTGATATTAAGAAAAAAATTTAAAAAAGTTACCTAACCCTTGTTGAATATATTAATTTATCAAGATTATATATTCAATATATTTTGTCTAGCTTACTTATTTTCTCTCAGAACAATCACATTATGCCTATAAAAAATACTTTTTGTTCAAAGATGCTTCAAAAATTCCTTTCATGCATTTGCCTCCTGCCCCGCATCCCCAACTCATAAAAATTATTTTTATTCTTTATTTTTGTCCTAAGATGTAAATTTACTCCTCCTCAGAGCAAAGGCTACTTCCACCCTGATTTCACTCCTTTAAATATTCTAAAGAAAGATCAATCAGGGTGATTCTTATGATTAAAGAGAGAGATTCTTATTTAGTCGACTACAATTCTGAGAATTTGGTGCCTGTTCATGCACTACAGCTCCTTTCTTCATCATTTGTTGCATATGTTTTAGCAGACTACAGCTTTTCAAAAGTTTCATAATATCATATTTTCTACATTCATTAATTCACCACAAAAAATGTCAGCCTCAAACGTACTCAACATGTCACTTTATTTCACAATCATCATGTATCATGTAGAAGATTCTCGTAAGCTCAATATTAAACATCAGTCATCTTATTTTAAATTATTAAATTACATCGTTTATATATATATATATATATATATATATATATATATATATATATATTTATATATATATATATATATATATATATATATTATATATATATATATATATATATATTTATATTATTCAAATCAAAAGCTAGATTATTTTTTAATTAATCTATTAGTTGATAGCTTAGCTTTAAATCAAAGGCTAAAATTTTAAATTAAAAATTAATAGCATTAAATTTTTTTTTTAAAACTGAATCTGATGTCTGTTTTAGCAGGATTTGGATATTTATTGGAAAATGTAAATTTTTTTAAAATGAGGAGACATCTCGATTTTCTCCAAGAAAATGTATTTGAGATACGATTGGAATAAAAGTATTTGCCTGATCTTAATACCGACCATTTATTATTTTGAGGTATTTTTAGTATTCTTTGGATATCTTTTTTTTTTTAAAGTAAAAAACATGCAAATATAATGTTGATTTTTTGTGTTTTATCATATTATTACTTAGTGTATTATGTGATTAGCTTGTGTTATGGTTTATGCAAAGTTTGGAGTGGATTTAAGTTTTTTTGAAAATATTTTTTTAGGCATTTTTTGGAACTCCTTTTTATTTAAGTTTGGAGTATTTTATCATGTTATTAAAATGTTGATTTTATGTGCTCTAACATTTGATTACTTAGTTTATTATGTGATTAGCTAGTTTTAGGGTTTAGGCATTTGTTGTTGGATTTGATATTTTAGGAAAACATAAATTTTGCAAAATGAGAAATGTTTTTGATTTTGAAATGTACATTTGATAATTTAGGAGAAATGTAAATTTTGCAAAAGAAATGTAAGTTTAGTTTTAGGGATGTGTTGTTGGTTGGTATTTTTTGGGAAAATGTAAATTTTCAAATAAATGAGGAACACATTTTCCAAGGAAAATGTACATTTGACACCTAATTTTTTCGGGGAAATGATTATTTTGCGAAGTATGATTTTATGTGTATTTATGTGTGTTTTATGTGTATTTTAAGTAACTATTTTTGTGTTCTAAATATTGAATATGATTGTATGTTTAGGTATCGTGTGTTGTTTTGTGCTCATGGATGATTAAGAGAATTAGTAGTTACATGATTATTATAATTAGTTATTGGCGGTAAGTAACTTTTTGGAGTATAATTATATTTTAATTTATGAATGTATTGTTGGATATGTATGTTTAGGAATGTGTTTATGTTGTGAATAAATTGATTATATCAAAATAAAAAAATAAGATTTGGGGTTTGAAATTCTAGGTGGTATTCATTTTGGTTGTTTTACTTTAACATAAATTGAGTCTAGTGCGATTCATATAGTTCTTATGAATCACGATTGATTTAAACATGTGTGCTATTTAGCATTACTCTCAATACATATTTTAGATTTAAATATGAGTTGAGATTTGTTTAGTATTATATTCTGCACTTGCTCGGTGTTGTCATTTCTTCCATAATTGGTGGAAAAATTGCTATACAAGTTTCGATGGGTGATTTTACAAGCATCAAATCGAATCATGAGGTCATTGAAGTTGATTTGACACATTTTTGAAATAATCTCATATGTAGATTTCCCATTGATGCGGTTCATTGCTACTCCATTAAATGACGATGAAGTATGTGAGTGGAGTCATTGCGACAAGTATACAACCTGTATTGTAAAATTGAAATAAACATATGATAAGAAGTTCATAATTTCATTGAATTTCATCCAATTGAAGGCTTGCCTATCATAGGAACCATATCAGACTGACCTCAATGAAGGTTTTCGTAGGTACGTACATCGAAGTCATTATCTAATTAATCTTTTCTATTTTAATCTTATACACTACATTATAATGTGCATCATGAGAGATGTTACCGCATCCTATTCATGTTCATCATATTGCCTTACTTCTAGTTGGGTGAATACCATGGCGATCATGTAGCACCTTTCTGGAGAGGTTACGAAATAATTTGATGAGTTGACATAGTGAAGGTGACATTGGAGAAGAATAATGTCCAGACTCTGGGAACGATCATTTGCTAAGAGATTGCTCTAACAAAATAAACAGTGCCAATGACCACATGTTCAGTAGCAATGATTATATTCAGGCTTGCCAGACAACATAAGAATGGGATGAACAACTGAACTTCGATGACCTCTCAGTAGTTTCTATTTTTCTAGAAGAGAATTTCATTCTGATAGACTTAAATGAGGGGATGCATTTCCATGACAAAAGACACCTTAAATTTACTGTTCAGGGTTGGTCTATAATAAATAACGTAGAATATATAACATGTGACTCTAACAAGATGAGGTTTACTGTACTTTGCATACATAGCAGTCATTCTAGTAGGCTATGCATATGACGTCTACATGCTCGGGTGACCAAGAGGCTTGGTGGTGCCTGAAGGATATCGTCAAACAACACATGTTTTATTAGATATTAAACCGGACACAAGTGCATCTAAGTGTATCGATTACTACTGTCATTAGATACCAGTTGGATTTGAAGCCCGAGAAAATTATTGGTCGTATGGAATCAAAATTTAACATTAGGGTGTTTTATATGAAAGCTTGAGATGCGTGAAAGGCCATACATGCTTTTTGGCATTGGAAGAGTCATATGTTCTTGGATCACTTCATGTATTGTATGTGTAGTTATGCCAGTAATGCATTTAGTCAAGTGAATCGCCATTTTCGATTATTGTCATTTGGGCCATCTATATCGGTTAAATTTTACTGAGTCTTGATAGTACATTTCTCTTAAGAAAGTCTGAGAATTCTTCTTCTTGCTTGGTATTGATGCAAATAATGGCTTGTATCCTCAGCATTTATAATAGTTGAAGCGGTCGAGTCTAGACTTAGTTTATTAGGGCATTACGACTTGATTCGCTTATATGTACTCAAATTTATGCATTATCTCGATCGACGTACAACCTTAGCGTTGATGCATAAATTTTTCTTGGGCTAAACATACTACTTACACCATCTTAGAGAATTTCAAGAAGGCATGCGCTATGAGAATTTTGATCGAGTTTGTGTGTCAAGATGTACATGGTAGGTAAGACTCTCACAAATTACATTCTGAGACATCAGAATATCAAAGTAGAGGCTGGTACTTGCAAGAGATGTGGAGTGGTCATTGAGTAATGATATGATCGTTATGGCACATAACACACGTGAATGTTTCAATGGTGTCTTTGAAGACGCGTGATTTATATAAGCTCTAATTACATCAATTTATTATAATCTTGTATCATTTTCACCAAATGCCTTGAGATAACCGATATGATCGATAGAGTGATTCGATATTTACACCACAGTGAGTGTTACAGCATGAAACTAGGGAGATGCAGAGTCCAATAAATTTAAATGAATTTCAGGTGTTTAGTATGTCCTCAATGTCATTTAAGGTTGAACTACAAGAACAAGATAGTTATTATTGTACATGCAGGCAGCCCTAATTACTTCGCATTCCATGTTAGCATGTTATTGCTGTGTTAGGACAATATCATTTGAGTCATTCCGATGCGTATCTTTCTGCTACTGCTACACGCATCAAGCTTCAGTTCCATGTCATTCCCGATCGCATTGACTGACTATCATATTTGTTGGATTGTCATTTGATTAAACTAGCACCACCAAATATCAGAAGGTGAACTGGCAGGCCTAGGACACGAAGATATACCAACACAATGGATGAAAATGTGCAGCGAAGTAATAGAATATGTGGACTATGCAAAAATGCTGGGCATAACAGAGCCACTTGTCCACAAAATCGTCTACATAGGACTTAGTGTGGTTGCGGTAGACTGTTATTTTGTCTTACTTATGTTGCTAGAAGATGTTAGTTCTTGTTACTATGTATGTATGCAATGTAGTTTTCTCAATAATGTTGTTACTCATGTATGTTTATTATTGATGTAATTTACTATACATTATTTCTAGTGTAAGGTGTGTTTTCCTTGGTCGATAATGCGTAGTTCTTGTGACTATTTTTTTCAGTTGTATGCCTCCGTAGACATGTATTTGTTGTACCTGTGTATGTAGGACCTCGTTAACAGTTTACTTATGTGCATGCCTAGACTGTAGTTTTATTTATATTATTGCTATAAGTTGGCTGTTCTTCACTGGTTAATGTAAGTAGTAGCTATACATTATTAGCGGGCTATTTTTTTCAGTTGTATGCCTCTGTAGACATATATTTATTGTACCTATGTATGTAGGACCTCATTACTGTGTGCAGGAACAATTTACTTATGTGCATGCCTAGACTGTAGTTTTCTCTATGTTGTTGCTAAAAGTTGGCTGTTCTTCGCTGGTTAATGTAAGTAGTAGCTATACATTATTAGCATGCTATTTTTTTTAGTTGTATGCCTTCGCAAACATGTATTTGTTATACCTGTGTATGTGGGACCTTGTTACTGTGTGCATGAATAGTTTACTTGTGTGTATGCCTAGATTATGTTTACTCCTATTATTTTATGTTCCTGTCCACACCATTGCACTGTACTTCTGATAGTTTTTGTTTTTGGTGTTGACATGCACTTTCAGAAGTTGTTTGCTAGACAGGTGAAATGACATCTGAGGAAGGAGGAGCATGCAGACGTCGGCATAGACGCCGCACTGAGGAGCCTCTAGTAGACTACTGGGCACCGGTACAGAGTACATCGTGCATTGGCGCAGGCTGCGCCCATCTGGTAAGTTTTATTATCTGCCAAAGCTACCTTACACTAAATGCCTTTTTGATAAAATCATCAATTCATATTGTGCAGGCGATAGTTCTTGAGGCATCGTCACACCTACTGATGTTCAAGGAGTGGCTGGTGAACTGCACCAGATTTATGGATGGACTGTGCGATGCTGGCTTAGGCCGCATTTCACAACTGCAATATATCAGGCTTGATCACCACCTACTTATAACTTTAGTTGAGCACTGGTCACCACAGACAAACACTTTTCATTTCGCAGTTGGTGAGATGACAGTTACGTTGCAGGACGTGGCCATGATTCTAGGAGTACGGATTGATGGGCCTCCTATTATTGGACCTATAGTGATTGGGGAGGGGAGACGATGGCTATCGGCTTTGTTATGAGAGCTCGAGACATCGAGCTCGATGTGACATACCATGATCCAATATAACCACATGTTACATCCACATTTCGTATGGGGTAGGCTGGTACCCGTTTGCGGGTGGGTTATTGGTTGACAGGAATTTGGAAAGCGGATCGAAACTTTCCTTACCGATTTCTTCCGATGGCACAGTTGTCAATTTAGCCGATTTTTTGATTTGGTCGATTTTGGGTGATTGTTCGATTGGTCGATTGTCAATTGGTCAATGTCATTTTGGTCAATTTGTCATGGGTCAATTTGG
Source organism: Cymbidium sinense (assembly GCA_021442155.1). NCBI lineage: Eukaryota > Viridiplantae > Streptophyta > Magnoliopsida > Asparagales > Orchidaceae > Cymbidium > Cymbidium sinense. The sequence goes on from CM038215.1 coordinate 285,690,721, forward strand.
GTTGGAGTCACACCAAAAATTTCGGTCAATTTTCAACGAAATTTCACTTCAACAATTTTGAGTGGAGTTCGTGAAGTTATCAAGGACACATGGTAGCGCATACCGGACTTGCTTACCTTCGTTGGTTATGGGTAAGGATTCATACTTGGATCTGGATGTTGACTTCGATGCAGAGCTTACATTTGTTCACCATTGTGCTTCCGTGTGCATTTGTTGTACTTACCACTACTGGATGATTTGAGCTTGTTCAACAGGTACTCCATTGGAGCAGCTGTGTTAGCACACTTGTACAGGGAGTTGAATGAGATCACAAGGCCAAAGCGGACCAACATGGCAGGATGTCTGCACCTACTTCAAGTTTGGTCGTGGGAGCATGTACATGTTGGGCGACTCACATTACAGGTACCCTTTCGGCAGAGTTGGTTGGGTTAAGCGTTGGTTGCAGGTGGAATGAGGGTTACCTACGAGAGATGACACCGACCCATGTTAGAGTGTATAGAGATGAGCTTAATGAGCTACTACAGAGTCAGGTATGACTAAGAGCATAATTTTTTCATATGTTCACCTCTACAATCCTATGTATGATATTCAATTTTTCTTTCATGTTGTAAGAAATATGAGAGCCATATGAATAGCAGGTACACACGAGAGAAGCTGCTGTCTGCTTGGCTGGACAAGCTATTTGGCTCGCTAGGGTACCTTTGATCAGCTAGAAAAGAATTGAGTGGTACCTCCCAGATCGTGTGCTTAGACAGTTTGGTCTGTCACCTAGAGTGGACGTGGCACCTATAGATCCTTCATTTCAACAAGTCGATGGTCGCGGGAAGGTTGATGTTGACTGGGTTGATTATCATCAGGTTTATATATTATAGTAGGAGGCCAGACATGATTCAATTGTTGTCGTGGATGATGTTACACCTCCTGTTGACCTGACTGTTAGTCGGTACATGAGGTGGTATCGGTCATGGGCTTCCTTGTACATGCTGAGGGCTTCGACCATTCCTCCTACCACCTACTATCCACGAGCTCCTGGAGAGAGACTGATGGCAAGCACTGAAAAACTATATGTTAAACAAATATTTATACGTAATGAGTAGTGAATTACATACTTGTCTTTATAGCGAGAACATATCTTGGACACACAAGATATTTTTCAACCTTATTTTGGGAGAGACCATGACACTGATTTTCAGCATTCAATCAACACTTATGAGGAGTTATGCAGGGAACTACGTAAGAATATGCACATATCGGATGGCAGTCGAGGATCTGAGATGAAGCGGTAGTTCTTCTCCAACACCTTAGTCTTCTCAACATCTTGTAGGATTTGATCAGTCCATTGTCTAAATGTCGGTCCATCTGATTACCCATTTGGCACACCAACTCCATACTCATATCAGTAAGCCATGTTCAGTCCATTTCAGTCATGGCAGGCAGCAGACCCTCCCATGTATCCTCACCCACCGGTCTATATGCTGCATTTGCATGGAGTGTACCCCACTGTCCCCTTCCAGCCAGGACCATCACAGGAGATACCCGATGTTACACCCCTCGGTGATCCATAGCGACTTGACGAGGATGAAGCCGACATCGGCACCATTTGCGAGACCATCCTCGGCAACCACCTGCTCAGTATACTCTAGGGAGTGACACACTTCCACCACGCAGACATCGCCATCGTTAGATGTCCTCACTCGTCGTCTTTAGTTGTAGATCATCTGGTAGCTTGATGTACAATATTTTCTCAATGTTGTATATTTTCTATGTACACTGTATATCAAGACTCTTTTTCTATGTTATATATTTCCATTCGAGTAATTTGCATTTTGGCCTGCGGAATATCAGAGATATCTTGTTGGTATTGAACTGTCAAATTTAGAAATTTTAGAGAAGTAGACAAGAGCTACGAATTTGTCATGCTGAGTAGATGTTTTAACAAGCAAACTTTGTAATGAGATTGCCACATCTATTATTTTTTGTTAATGTCTTCAACTGTCAAATTTCACATGCTAAGTAAATCTATTTGTTATTGTTATTTTGAATCCACCCATATCCACAAAAACCGCTGTGCAACGGTCCAAAATCGCATCTCTGAGTCAACATGAAAGTCATGGGGAATTTTATGCCGATTCCAACGATACTAAGCTCGCTAAATTCTGACAACGGACAACTGCATGATGACCAAAATCTGGTTGGTTACTATTGTGAATTGGCAAAATCTTCTATTCAAAAGCCACAATGTCGCCTTTTTTGGTCAACATAAAAGTCATGGGGAATTTTGTATTCAATGATACCAAGCTCGCTCAATTCCGACAACGGACGACGGCCAAAATACCGCGACTGGTCGCACTATTCAAAATTGCACCGCAGATTTTTTGCGCATTGGCAAAAACTGCTATGCAAGGGGCCACAATCGCCTTTTTGGTCAACATAAGTCGTGGAAAATTTGTGCCGATTCTAACGATACTAAGCTTCGCTAAATTCCGGCAATGGGCGACTCGGTATGCTAAAATACCTGTTGGTTGCAATATTCAAAAGCGTGCGGCAGATTTTTTGGCGCATTGGCGCGCTATGCAAAGAACCCTGTCGTCTTTTTGGTCAACATAAAAGTCGTGGGGAATTTTGTGCCGATTCTAACGATACTAAGCTCGTTCAATTCTGACAACGGACGACTCCGGTACGGCCAAAATACCAAGGCTAGTCGCATTTTTCAAACTGTGCCGCACATTTTTCGCGCATTGGTGATAACTGCTACGCAAGGGGCGACAATCACCTTTTTTGGTCAACATGAAAGTCGTGGGGAATTTTGTGCCGATTCCAAAGATACCAAGCTCGGTAAATTCCTATTACGGACGACTCGATACAGCCAAAATACCACGGCTAGTTCATAATTTTTTTTAAAAATAATTATTCTGGAGGTGACTCGCTCTAACTGTGCAAGCTACGTGGTTCAAGGTGACTGTGCCTATTTTTAATTTTTTAATGCTTATTTCATTAATTATAATTTAAAATGTGCTTAATTTAAAATTTTAGCAAATTAAAAATTCTGCACTTTAAAATTTTACATATGCATTATATATATAAAATTGAGAAAAGAAAAATTCAAACGTCTCAAAATAAAACAAAAAAAGTTAAATAAAATTCTTAATCACTGAAACAGGCAGATAGCATATAGAAGCATACTCATGAAACTAACTGCTATTCTTTGCCAACGAGACCTTACTAAGCCTGCTTGGAACCTGCTTCGCATCTCTCCCTCCACTCTTCCTTCCGTCCGATCGTCGCGAAAAAGCTCCAAATAACATCCTCTGAGCTGCAGCTCCAGAGTACAAATTCACCACAGCCTTTCCAGTTGAATTGCCTTCCACAGTCCTCTTCCCTCCCTCCGCCTTGGAATTCTGGCTCTGATCACTCTCTATCTCCATAGCAAAACTACTCGTGTTTTCTGCTTACGCTAAGTGAGCAGGTAAAGGAAGAAGCCTTTCTTATAATTACTGTAAAGAAAACAAGACAAAGAAGATGGCCGAAAGCTGCACCGCCTTCTTATCTTCTTCTGGCTTGAATGATTGTTAGTGCCATCGAATATAAGAAAGTGAAGCAGATATTGCGAATTTAAACAGATATTTACATACTTCACAATTCTTACGTATTTACATTTCTAACATTTAAATTTCAATTTTTACATATATATATATAATATTATAATTTTTAATATCACATCAAAAATATGATCACCGTAAAATACATCTTTTAAGTATAAAAATATTAGGTAAATAAATATCTAACATTAAATATTAGATATATAAATACATAAAAATTATATGATATGTATGTAAATCTTCCTATTTAAATTTATATCAATCACTTAAAAATGTGATTGAATAAAAAAAAAATACTTGTCTAGCATGTGGCTAAAAAGATTTGTGAATAAAGATGACTTTTTAATCATAATTATACCAAATAAAAATTTTATTCTAAATTTTCAGTCTTGTAATTAATAAGCATTTTTTTAAAAAAAATGATGACTAATTTAAAATATATTTTTAATCATAATTTGAAAAGAAAAATGCATGAATGAAAGTATACGTTTAATCACATTAAAATTTGATTATAATCATATATATATATATATATATATATATATATATATATATAATTCAAGAACAAAATGATTCCCTTCAAAGGTCCATTGGAGATATTTGAAGCTTAAAGCTAAAGGAATTAAATATTTAAAAACCACAACTCCATGATAGCAACATTTATAGAAGACAAGTTGGATTTAGATCAAACCCTGAAGTTTAGAACTTCAGTCCAATTCAAAGTCGCGTTTAACTTTAAATAGACTCAAAATCAATTCAAGATATCTAAAACATTATTATTATTTTAAAAATTCTATATAAAAACTGAAAAAAAAACATACAAATTTTTTTAAAAAGAGAGCTATATTGTTTAATTATTAACCATTGCATGTAATTGGCTTTAAATATTAGTATTTCATGTCAATAAATGATCATTTATAAATTTAATATTAAATCATAATACACACGCATAATATATGTATATATATATTCAACTTTATAAAAATTTTAAAATATAAGAATTATAACATCGATTTAATTTTTTTTATTTAATTATCAAATTAATATAACTACTATCACAGAAGTATTTCAAAATTTTATTTATCATTCAATAGCTATAAAGATATAATAAAGATTTCAATGATTTTTTAATAATTTTCAATTAAAAGATCTATTTTAAATCACTTAAAATATAAAAAAATACTTCAAAAAGTTGCATTAAAGATAAGATAGGTATGGTGTTAGGCACGGTAGCCTAGTGGTTGAGAACTTTAACTTTTAACCAAGAGGTCTTTTGTTCAAGTTCTTATACATGCGTGTATGTATGAGTTTGCAAATAAATTCGTTTAAATGTCAAAAAAAAAAAAAAAAAAAAGACAGGCATGTGAGATTTAGGAGAGGGTACATCTGCCAGTGACAAAAATAATAATCAATGAAAAGAATTACATTTATTCACATTTTTAGATAAATTTACTTATTAATTATATTAGAACCAAACACCAATGTAATTTATGCTTTAAAATACATTTGCACTATCTTATTCCCTTTATACACATCAAATAATAATATAAAAAAGATAAATCATTAGGACCTATGAATAATTTAACTTATTGAATTTTGTTGCATGTCATTGTTCACAGCATAACATAACTAAACTAAGAAAAAACACATGAAGTCAATGCTAAGTGGCAAATCAACAATGCTAAGATCATCTTCAAAATACCCTTTCAACTGGATACTTGTCAACAAGGCCGTAAAAGCTGAGCTTGAGCGAGCTAAGAGTTTGTTCATATTTTTAGGATTTTTCTAAAATTTGATTATTTATGTTCAACCTCTATTTAAAATTATTCATTAGTTATGTGTTCTTATTCTACTTGTTAAAATTTAAGTCAAACATGAGCTTTATCGAGCTTAAAATTTAAGATTATTATCTAACCATCTGTAAAGGGGATTTTAAAATTCTATTCATCAATTTCAATTGTAAAACCTCCAAACTCTCAACATATATCTTACATGGATTGGTTTAACATCAATTTAAACAGTATATAAGCTTGATGTCCAAATAATATGGGACTAAAGAGAAAGGGCAACATCTTTGTGCTTCTAATCCTTCCTATTCTTTTGTTCTTACTTACCAAAATAAAGAAAATTAGCCAGCTTGGAAAAAAAATTCATCTATATATATATATATATATATATATATATATATATATATATATATATATATATATATAAATTAATAAGCTAAACACGATCGAATCTTGTTCAACTTATCTAAAATCAAGCTCAAAATATTTATTTGTGTTCAATTTGCTCAATGAATACATAAAACATGAGTACTTGTGAACAATGAACTTGTTTGGCCTTCCTATTGTCAAGCCTAAGGATCAAAATCATATAAATAATACTACAAGTAGTTATTAATTTAAAGAGAATCTAGAAACAAAATATTCTTGACGTTCTTGTAATCTCTACATGTGATAGAATTATGAGATATTTTCAACATTGGATTGCATGTGGAAGAGATGAACATTTTTTTTTTTTGAAAATGTTTGAGTTACTCCACCATTCTCTAGTGGCCCAAAACTTAAGTTGAAAGCTTCAAAGAGTTATTGGATTTCTTGTGGAGAGACATACATTCATACATTCCACACAAAAGTAAATAAAGTTCTATAATATTTTTTTGATAGCAAAAAAAATTATTGGAATTACTACAACTCTTTACTCTTATAGGCCTCCGATATATGTGACATCAATTACATCAATTTGTTATTATCGATAAGAAATATTTCACAATAAGATTGCCTCCCATTATTGAAATTTTTTAGTGATGATAAAATTAGCACTTGCACATTCTCAAAATTATCACAGATGTATTCAAAAACAGCAGAAGAGCACCATAAGCTCGTTGATCAAAGCAATCACTACTAGAAGCCGAAATGAACCACTAAAACTAGTAATTAGTAGGTCACTTGACAGGAATTTGGCATCGAACGACCTAACAAGCCAACTTAGGAGTGCAGTATTCTCATTACTTTTTAACAAAAGATGAAACAATATTGACCATTTAAGCCATGTCATTGAATCAGTAAATATTAGTACAAAGGTTAAAATATCTCCCGAATTTATAAATAGGTGTTATTTTTACATATGACACCCATTTGAAATCTCCAATCTTATATATATATCCAATTATTTTCTTTGTCTCTTTAGTTACATATTCTTTTTTATTAATAGAAGAATGATCATGCTAATAGCCTTCCCCACATAGCTATTGAATGAGCATTCATCAGATCGACACCAACTTTTTTGAAGTTTGTTATTGCTTATTATTTGATGCTAGCGATAGACCATGTTTTGACATCCTCAAAGCTTCTAATTGTATGATCATTGAAACTAATTGTATTATATACCCATCTTTTAATGTCCACTAATGAATGCTATATGTTTCTAGCTGTCAAGCCTAATTCTTGTTGCATGCTATCACCTAACTTATGATTCCATCACTAGCAATCACTAGTCATCTTCCATCAATTAACACTCTTCATCAATTATTGACTTTCATTTCTACATCAACTTAAAGCACCATATGCCAGTGATATCCATTAATTGTAATACAACCTTCTTCAACATCAAGGAGACAAAATTATGGCAATCACTGATTTATACTAATAAAAATATTTCAAGTGGATTGTGCCTCATAATTTTTTTTATTTTTTATGTTAAAAAACTATCTTATATATTGGACGAGCTCTATTTATTGTGTTATCGGCTAATTCGGATGTTCATATAATCTATATTCCATAACAATGATAAATTATAATTTTCTTTCTTTAGAAAAAAAAAACCTCCCTTGTATTGTTTGAAATTACATATATCTCACATATTGGTAGATAATGCATTATAATTCCTCAATTTCTTCCATCCGTCATAAAAAATTTTGATTTTGATTTTTTTGTTTTTTTTTGTGTGCAAGTAAAACAAGCATATTCCTTTTTTGCCTTTGTGGCTCTCTCCCATCTTGGAGTGTAAGTGAGTCAAGCTTGCTCGCGAGCCACGAGCTCGAGCTCGAGCTCATAAACAAGCTCAAAAAATTTTTGAGCTCGAGTTTAAGCTTAGTTTGACTCGGTTCAATATCTTATCAAGCCGACTTATTTACATAACTAATTACATGTATCACATTATCGGTTCAATAATTTATTGATTTTTTAAACGAGCTCAAGCATTCAAGTCGATCTCATGGTAATTAAGCTCGAGTCGAGCTTGAGCTTAACAGGATTTGAATAAGCTTAGCTCAATTAAGTCAAAACTTGACTAGACTCAACTCGTTTACACCCTTACTGTCATCCTCTCATCTCACTTTGATCTAGATGAAAATTTGAAGGATAAAATATCCAAACTCAGTTTTGTTAATAGATAATCATATATAGATATATATATATATATATATATATATATATATATATATATATATATATATATATATATATATATATATATATATATATATTATTTATTAATCAAAATAAGAGCCATCATCCATATATGACATTATTTTCATAACACTAATACTATACTCACCCAAATAAAAAATAATTTACAGCTATTGCATCAAATTGTTAAATGATAGCAAATGCAATATTTTTTAAAATCAACAAATTTATGTTTGATTAAATATTTGATTTATTGCTCATTCATCTTACTATTTTTACTATGTGATAATAGAAGTTTCACACTCAAAAACAAAAAAAAAATGATTGATACTAAGTAATAACATGACTCCAATGCATATCAACTATTTTATAAATATGCTTTTGAAATAACAACAATTATTATGATATTACAATGCTAATGGTTTGTAGTACAATACCACTCAGACGCATGCATGTCTCCTTATTCAAACCACGAGGCATAGGGTACAGTTGTTGTAAACGCATGACTTTTAGATCAAACTGAAAGCCATGGACGGTGGAGTCTCACACATCGTGAATCTTCCTTGCTCATCTCCCATCGTCAAGATCTTCTTCTTCGGTGCCGGCGTCGAAATGATCTTATGGAACGCCAGTTCCACCTTTCTCAACCCTGCCATTGCTCGCTTCTTAGCAGCCTTCGCACGTCGTAATAAAAGAGTTCGCCAACCGACAGCCTGCCGCCGCCGAGCACCACCACTCGTGCCTTCCTCCTACACAGTCCCCTTTTCTTCCTGAAATTCTCCGGCGTGCAAGGACTCTTTTCTTCCATCTCTCTCTCTCTCTGCATTTTTCTTCCTTCCATACTCGGAGCTTTTATAATATTTATTTATTGCAGAAAGTTTTGAAGGCGATATAATCAAAGGAGATGTAAGAAGAATATTTTATATATATTCATATGAAATTTTGCGTGAGAATTTTATTCGGTAGATGCGAGATCTTCGGTAGCCCAAAAATTATCTAATAAAGCGGGGATATGAACAGGGGTTATACATGGAAAACCCGTTAGAAAAAACCACCATGCCTTGCCCGAGAACTTTCATGTGTTCAAAGATAGTCCGCTTTCTCGTTAGTTGAGAAGAAGGTGTTTTACGGAAACAATATTCCGAGTGTAGAAAAATAAAATATCGGTCAACTCCACCTAATAGAGAAGTTTCCCAAAAAGCGGCAGGAACGATCTTCCTGGGAGCAACCTCTTGATCTGAGAAAGAACGGTCTTTTCTAGTCTCTGCGATCTCCCAAGGACGAGCTCCGATCTTCGAGCACTCGCGGGTAGGTGATGGGATCGTCAAGGTCGACTGGTGGTTCTCAGAGCTCTCTGGTCTTCAAATCAGATTCCCCTTTTTTTTTCTAAGGTGAGAATGAAGCTCTATTTATAGAGGGAGCGGCAAATTCGTGGAAAACTCCAACCACTCCCATCGGACGTCTCCCCTCGATCGACGGTGTATTTTGATGATCCGGGTGCCTTAATGATGTCGAATTGGGTGATCTTGGATTCGTTGGATTCGGCTCGACGAGCCGCCGACCGACTATAAATATGTCGTTTTGGTGACCATTTGGCGGATCGGATCCATTTTCATGTCTATAGCTTGATCCAGTCGACATAGCTCTGATCGACCATGTTGATGCGTTCGCCAAGACGGCCGCTTGATAAGTTTGCTGAAATCGGTGATTAGATCAAATATTTCGAAAATGCCTTGAGATTCGTCGATCGATTAATTTTCTCGAGGATGTATCGTTGTTCTATTTTGGGTGACATTATCTCACATCCAAAAATATATATGTCAAATACTTGAAAATAGCAAATTCTTCAATGAAATTTGAGAGTCCATCAACTCAATCACAGATTTTGAACGATCTTCATAGGAGCACAAGATTATGACTAAAACATGCGTGGTCGCGAAATGCGCAGTACGTGATTTGAGGATTCTGGATCCATCCGCGGTTCATGGCGCTCATGTGCGGCGCTACATGCCAGCATACGCTGGCTGGCGGCCGCGTAGGCCATACAGCCGCCGGCACCGCACGGTGATGGGCGATTGGTACGGTCGTACCTTCTGCTGGTCGCTGAACTGACGCGGGTCGAGCGGTCGCTGGTCTAAGATCTGCCCGCTGACGGATCCTGCACGGGGCGAATGGCTGGCGGCCAATGGCGAGGTCACGGTTGCCGCCACGGTAAAAGCTACCGGCTGGTTGGCGGTCGGTTCGCGACAGTCCGGCTTCATGGCGATTGCCACGGCGGTCGGGCGCAGTCCCGATGTACGGCGGTTACGGCGCTACGCGACTGGCCATTACGCTGATCCAGTTTGCGAATGATGCGACGTTTTCATGGCCAAGATCGCTGTACAGAGAAAGCGTGGCATGGGCCATATGGCAGCACCGGTTCAGAGCCACGGGCCTAAATGGTTTTTATCTGTTCCGGAGATTTTGCGTTTTACCCTTGCCTTAGGGTATTATAAAAACCGTGAAGAGGGAAAGGCACACTTTTTTCATCTCCTTTTCCTCTTAGAGCATAGCCTCCCCCAACTCTAGTCGACCATGATGACCGACGCCGGATTGGGATGACCGACATTGGTTACCGGAGAAAATTGCCGCGTGGTCTGGGATCCCGCATGATGAGAATGGCCGTCGACGGTGGTGGAACACGCCAGTAACGGGCGACCGACGCCCGGAGAGGACCCACATGGATTGTGAGATCCAGCGATAGCATAGAATTGCGGCGATTAAGTCGCTGTGTCAACCCGTGACACTAAGCGCGCGCAGCCCGACGTTTAATCAGACGGTGAAGATCGGCGCATGACTAACGCTTAGTCTGGGATGACCAGTAATATGCGACAAACATATACGCATGCGACCGGCGGTCAGCGGTTTAATCGCCAGTCAGAATACCTGCGGCAACAGCGCAGAATGGCGGATGATGACAATGATGGTGGTGACCGGAGATTGTCGGCAAGGACCGACGATGTAGCCACGGTAGTCGACGGGTGTCGGCAACCACACCGGCAATGCGTAACGACGGCGATAATCGCCGCTGGCAACGAATGGCGAGATGACGCTGAAGTAGATGATTTAATGCCAAGATGGTGCCGCGATGGGATGGAGACCGGCCACCCTGACCGGCGGCTGGTTGGCCATTACCGACGGAGTGGTCCAGCAAATGCGAAGCCGAATCGACGGGATGACGACGCCGTGATAAAGCGATTGTCGCAGCGGTCGGCCCAGATGGACCGCGATGCGGCGACCGCATAGTTAGCCGACGGGTGGTCAAAATCAACCGAGAGGTAGTACGCGGACCGACGCCGGAAGATTGATCTGGCGGTGGTCAACCGTGAAGCGACCGCACGGTAGTCGGGATGACGACGGCGAGGATTTTGACCCGGCGACGCAACCCGGCGACGTTAACCTGCGGTGGAAGAGGTTGAAACCCGAGGATTTTGACCTATCCGAGGTTTGTCGAGTGTTACCGGCGACGCTGTATAGAAGAGGTCGAATTGAATCCGCTGAGATTTTGACCTATCCGAGGTTGTTTGTACCCGATGACGCTAACCCGTGGAAGAGGTTGAATCAACCGAGGATTTTGACCCATCCGGGTTGTTTGTGGTGTTACCCTGACGCTAACCCGCGGTGGAAGAGAATTGAATCAACCGCCGAGGATTTTGACCTATCCAGGTTGTTTGTCGAGTGTTACATGACGTTAATCGCGAAGAGGTTGCATTGAATCGGCCGAGGATTTTGACCTATCCGGTTGTTTGTCGAGTGTTACCCATGACGTTAACCTGCATGGAAGAGGTCGAATTGAATCCGTTGAGGATGTTTGACCTATCCGAGGTTGTTTGTCGGTATTACCCGGCGACGCAACTCGGTGGAAGAGGTTGAATTGAATCCGAGGATTTTGACCCATCCGGTTGTGTTTCGTGGTGTTACCCGGCGAGATAACTTGTGGAAGAGGTTGAATCAATCCGAGGATTTTGACCTATCTCGTTGTTTGTCGAGTGTTACCGGCGACGCGTTAACCTATGGAAGGGATTGAATTGAATCCGGCGGGCATCCAGCGGTTGTTTATCGAGTGTTTGCTCGATGAAGTTAACTCGTGGAGTAGGTACAAAGTTTTGACCTATCAAGGTTGTTTGTCGAGTGTGACTCATGATGTTAACCCGTGGAAGAGATTGCATTGAATCCGGTGATTTTGGCCCATCCGCGTTGTTTATCGAGTGTTTGCTCGATGACGTTAACCTGTGGAGTAGGTACAAAGTTTTGACCTATCCAAGGGTTGTTTGTCAGAGTGTGACGAACCTCGCGTGGGAAGAGGTTGCATTGAATCCGAGGATTTTGGCCCATCCAAGGTTGTTTATCAGAGTGTTTGCTTGATGATGCTAACCTGTGTGGAGTAGATACAAAGTTTTGACCTATCCAAGGTTGTTTGTCAGAGTGTGACTCGATGACGTCAACCTGTGTGGAAGAGGTTGAATTGAATCCGCTGAGGATTTTGGCCCATCAGGTTGTTTATCGAAAGTTTTTATGACATTAACGAGTAGGTACAAAGTTTTGACCTATCCAAGGTTGTTTGTCGAGTGTGACTATGACATTAACTCGTGTGAAGGGATTGAATTGAATCGCCAGGATTTTGACCCATCCGGTTATTTTTGAGTGTTACCATGAACCCGTAAGAAGAGTCGAATTGAACTGCTGAGAATTTTTGACCTATCCGGGTTGTTTGTCGAGTGTGACTTGATGACGCAACTGATAAGAAGAATTGAATCCGCTGAGGATTTTGACCTATCCGAGGTTGTTTATCGAGTGTTACGCGACGCGCTAACCTGCATAGAAGAGGTCGAATATTTGCGAGCTTGAGTTGACCATTGATCTTTGCCTTTCGCTTGTGGCCGACTTGCTTATCTTTTGAGATTAAGAGTTCCCCCGCCAGTGTTGTATGAGATTGATTCTTCCAACGTGGATATCCTTATTGAATGGGTCTTTCGATTTCCTTCTGGTGGCACTCGATGGTGAAGTGAATTTCTCTTGATTTCCAATTCAGCTTTAAAGGTCGCGGCCACTTGCGCTATCCTCTTAGATGTTTGAACATCACCTTTGGGAACCTTCATCCGCACCGCTTGGTGGTTCAAAGTCGATGAGCAGATAGCTTCGCCGCCAGAGATTTGTATTCTGGGACCAGTCGACATAGAATGGACTGCTCCCACATTAATGATAAAGAAGTATCTGCCGAGTCCTCCGAGAAGCACGGCCCTCAAAAGTTCTGGATCTACTCAGACTGTCGGGCTTCAGAGGAGAACCTCTGGAAGTATTCTTTGAGGGACTCTCCATCGTTCGGAGAGATGTGATGAATCCCTGATGATTCTCTTGTTCGCCAGAACTGCTCTGGCGAGCTCAAAAATGATCGGACGGACTTCTGAGAATAGAAATGCGATCCTTTGAGAGTCGGCTGGAATACGACACAAGACAGTCATTTGACGATAATGTGCATGATCGCGAAAGTGATCGATATGCTCGACGATCGGTTGTGCCATTGTAAAGGTCCATGCGGAAGCTTGAATCTCGCTTGGAATCGGGTATTGCGAGATCTCGAAGCGACGAAGTTTTGGAAGAGGCGGCGGAGAATGGATCATTCATTGTTTCGGAACTCTTCCCCGCACCGCCGTCGAAGTTCATCGCGATAAGGTGGAGTTTCACCATACGAGTCGAAGCCATTCGTGTGAGTAGAACTGGCGGTATCCGAAAGTTCGATGGATGTGGTGCCAAGGGGTTCTCTACTTGTTGATCCCAGATTCCTAATCATTCTCGAAGAAAATTTGGATTATGAGGCCAGAATGGCTCTTCCGTGCATGTTGGAACGCTTTTCCTCCAAGAAAGAAGAATTTCTGGGAATCCTCCATCCTTTGAACGCTGCCAAAGAGGGGCTGACCACTCACCGGGGACAAGTCGTTATGTAGAAGTGTTGGAGACTTGGCCCTGATCCCCGAGAATGAGGAGCGTTGGAGCAAACCCCGCTTACCAACCATATTGGAGATATAGCAATGGGGAACTGTTTTTCCCACGACGGCCAAAACTGCGTTAGAGAATTTTATTCCTAGATGAGATCTTCGTGAGCCCAAAAATTATCCAACACACGGTGGGGATATGAACACAGGGTTATCGTTGAAAACCGTTAAGGAAAACCACGGCTCAGCCTCAGTAGAACTTTCACTATGTGTTCAAAAGATACGTGTCCTCGCTTAGTTCGGAGAAGAAGGTGCAGGGAAACAATATTCCGGTGTAGAAAATACAATATCGGTCAACTCCAACCCAAAGTTTCCAGAACCGATCTTCCAGGGAGCAACCTCTTGATCTTCGGGAGAAAGAGAACTGGTCTTTCTAGTCCTCCTGATCTCCTAAGGACGAGCTCCTGATCTTCAGGCACTACTGGTGGTGGCACTGGTGATAGATCGTCGTCGTCGTGGCTCGACTCTCGGTCTTCAAATCGATTCTGGCCCCTCTAAGGTGAGAATGAAGCTCTATTTATAGATTTTGGGAGTGCCTTGTAAATTGTGGAAAACTCCAACCACTCCCATCATCCCAAAGGCGATCCCCGATCGACGGTGTATTTTGATGATCCCTTAATGATGAGTGATCTTGGATTCTTGGATTCGCCTTGACGAGCGCCGACCGATTATATAAATATGTCGGCTTGTGACCATTTGGCGGATCGATCCATTTTCATCCGATAGCCGATCGAGTCGACTGGATCGATGACGCCGATATTTCTGCTTCGTCTCATCGGATTCGCTTGACTATAAGTTTGCTTAAATCGGTGATTAGATCAAACATTTCAAAATAAATGCTTATGATTAAATTTTCTGAGGATGTATCACTTTTATTTGAAGAAAACTATATAAATGATAGAGTCTTATTATATAAATCTAATTGTGATGAAGAAATGTTCAACAAGTAAGCTTTTGAGATATACTTTAATAGGAATGTGTTGGCCGATAGTTCTAAGTTGTTGATCAACAACTTCTTTTATTTATTTATTTTATTTTGATTTTAACTATCATTTGGCTTTGTAAAAAAAAACATTATTTATTTTATTAGTCGGAATACAGAGGAAGAGATTAGATGTGAATTATTAATTTATATATTTTATTTGTTGGAGAGATTATAGCCGTTCAGATCATTTATTATTTTATTTTAATTTGATTTTAAAAATTTAATATAATTAATATTAAAATAATTTATTTTTTCATATAATATATTTATTTTAAAAATTTAATCATATTAAAATAAATATATTTTAATAGTTAAAATATAAATTTTAAAAAAAATATAAAAACATTAACATATAAATATAAGCATACAGGCATAATATAATAGTAAAGGTCAAAGGCAATCTATCAGCGAACACTGAATGCACTTAAGATTCTTAAATTTTCTATCTTTTCCCATGGGATTGAATTGTACTTATAGTCGTCGCACTTTCCGGAGAACATTGGATCCAACACATATACATACGTACATATATGTGCTATATAAGCATAAATACATACATACTATTACATACTATTCCATTATGAAAATGTGTATAAATGAGTTGAGGCATATCTATACATATAGAATATACATACATGTTGTCTAGCTTCTTATATATACATTTAATATGTGCATACACATTTGCATAAATGTGTTACGATATGCATTGACATATATCATATACATAGTTGATTTCTAGTTAAATCAAAGAAATTGAAGAGCGAGTTCTGAGTTTTATACATAATCAATAGCCCGCATAGAAAGGAATTCAAAAACGCTGCAAAGAAAGCAACCAACCTGGTTCAGCACTGCCGCCACCCTCATCTTCATCAGTAGAGGCATCAGGATCCACCAAGTCATCTTCTTTAGCTCTCACACCTGATCCAACCTCTCCAACAAAATCATCAACCAAACCGTCCTCATCAACCACCAACTCCGTCCTCTCCAACTGCCCTCCTCCATCTTCATCGCCATCACGCACTACCCCAGTTTCCTCAAATTCAAAGAAGTTTAGCTATGTTAATGGTTAATGGTGAAAAAGGTTCCAACAATGAGATTCATTCATGAAGCTATGAACAAGACAAAAATAAAATAAAATGAGATTTAGAGGAAAAAGAAGTTGCTTGTAAAGAGATGCGGGACATTATGGATGAAAAATGATACCATCAGTTACATCGTATTTTGCACATCACTACATAGTACTTGAGAACCCCCAATTTCAATATAATAAGGACTTTCTTGTGGACAACGAGATCAAAGTTGGCTTATATATATATATAAATAAATAAAAGTTGAGGTGATTAAGATAATTAAGGGGCAGGCAAGTGGAGTTGATTTTTTGTACAGGTGTATGGAAATGGGACCCATGATTTTGAGTGCTTTGTTAATAAAATTATTATTAGAAATTCAAGATATGGCTTTGTCAATGATTGGGGAGAAGAACTGAGTTTTCTTTGCCTTGTGGTTTGCAAACTTCTTCAAAAATAGCATCAACAAAAAAATTATTATCTATAATACCTAACATCATAAAGAACTATTGCCATCATTGACATCTATCATAGCTAACAAGATCGATAATTTTCATTATCTATAATCCTGGCATTCGCCGCTGCCAATAAGCCAAATTACTTTATTTAATAAACTTGATGCTTCGATCGTCGACACCCATAATTACTATCGCCGACACCTACCATCACGACTAATGCAGATGATGATACTTATTATCGATCCTCAGCATTGATTATAAGATCATCATTTCACTACAAAGCAAAATTATCATATTATTTATCTTCTCTTAGGTAAAGATAATCAGATAAATTTTGTATGATTTATTAGTTCTATTTTTATAAAATTTATCGTTCGATGATCATCTTTTTAATATCAATAGAAAATTCAAAATTCCATTAATATGAATCAAATCAAATCAAAATATTTTATTTAAAAAAAAATATAAACAAAAATATATATAAAAAATAATAATAATAAAAATGACCCCAAACAGCTCCTTAGACTAGATATTTTAGTCTTGAATTCTGTGGAATAAAATTTTGAATTGTGAAGTTATCAACCCTACTTCAAAAAAAAACAAAAATAAAAATTATAAATTTCATGCAACATAGTGTGATCTTACTTGTGACCTAATACCAAATCAAAGCACAAATTGAGATTATTCTTCTTGTGACCTAAACCCTTATTCTTCATCAAATCATAATCACACATCGTGCAACTATGGATGCTATAATTTCTCACCATCTTTCTGCAATAATAATAACAATAATAAAACAAAAGTTTTAACTAATCTCCATCAACATCAAGTAAACATTTTCATTATAAGATGAAAAGCTATGAACAGCTTTAGCATACAAGAGTCAAATATTATTCAACAAATACATCAAAAAAAACCTATTCCACTAAGATTAAGAGACCTTTGATAAAAGTATTGATAAAAGTATTGATAATGGCTAAGCCACGTTAGATCGAAGCCGGTCGACTAGCTTCAGGTGTTTTTTTTTTTTACATAAGAACATCACTTTTAGCTCTTGCATCAATTGGGCTTATGCCTTTAGGTCTTGCCTAATTCAAAGAAGTTTAGCTTATGCCTCAATTGGGTTAGATTAAGTTAGCTATAAGTATAGGTTTTAATCGAGATGCTTTCTTTCATTTGATCAACCATGCCTATTCTAAAGCTTCCTTGTTTTTGCAATCTATTCTTTATTCAATTGAACCTTATGGGAGATTTCACAATAATGTCAAAAATGAACTTTTTTATTTACAAGTTTTCATTCCAAGAAGTGAGTATAAATATTTACATAAATTGATTATATAGAAATAAAAATGAAATAGATAAGAACAAATGTAGTATAGACGCACGAATAGACTATCCTAAACATCTAACGCTCCGGCATCTGCGTGGAACCACACCACTCCCAGGTGTGTACTGGTCAGGTGCATGGGATGGACGATCACGCAGCTGATGGTGGCCCTCCAATGCAAGATCTTCGGTAGTCTGCGTCGGATCGTTCTATGACAGGAAGATAGGTGGTTGTGACTCATATGTAGGCTGGTATGTAGAAGGACCTGGATCAGCATACATAGATGGATCTGGATCAGCATAAGTAGATGGCCCGGCGCTCCAGTCATGGTGTGCGACACCCTCTGTAGGCACCGATCCGCAATGTGTGTCCCCGATATGTACACGCATTCGCAGTCTCTACATAGCACCTCGTAGCTCGGCGCATCCACACGTGCTTAAGTATGTGAAAGATGTCACGAGTCACCGAGATGTGCTCTGCTACAAAAAAAGTATGTGAAATTAGCCTCTGCAACATATTGAATTCTAATGAATACTTATATTAGCATACATACGCCATACGCTCCGGTGCTCTCGCATAATAAGTGGTCGAGGATCTATCGTGCCGGAAATACAAAGAAGTCCACGATCACGCACATATCGGTTGATAGGCATCATCCGTGACATTCTCATCTAAGCCCTCGGCAGGTAATCCCTCCGCATCTCTCAAGCGGCAATGTGCGACTGGTGGTAATCAACCCAGTCGACACCGCTTACTCGACATCGCGAAACTAGGATCAAGCTATATCTACTCTCTGAATGAGATCGGGCGCACTCGATGGTAAATGCCACTCAACCCTCTTCCCGATCGGAGGAACTCGTGATAACCATATATCGAGCACTCGGCATGTATGTGATAGGCGCGTGATCACTGATTAATGCGGCTCCCATCACGCACATATTAAAAATTATGTTAAATTAGAATATGTATTATTAGATTTATGTTAAATTAGAATATGCATTATAAATATTAGAATATGCATTATAGATATATGCAAGTCCAACCTGAGTATGCTGCAAGCCATCCAGCTTATTTCTATATATTGCAATGTTTGCCATTGGATGGTGGAGAACATACTTCTCGTTTCATATATACACACAACACAGTTTAAACACATATATAAGCTAAAAATTTAAAAGTGCAGTTAATAAAATATACCTCAACCCAATGTTGAGACCGTCAAGATCAGTAGGACATGACACATGTAGAGTCGACCTCCCCACATGAATATGCTCCCAAGACCATATCTGAAGGAGGTGTAGGTAGCCAACCATGTTGGTCCTAGTGAGCCTAGTCGACCGTGCACTCCATATATGGGTGGGAAGCTCCACCCATAACCATCATACTAAATGTATCCGTCTTAGTAGTGGTAAATCGTAGGTGAACCTCACGAACTTGATGTACGGCGGTAAGCGACCAATAAGAAACAAAATGTAAGCACGCAGGTGTTGGAAAAACTCCTCAATGCTTAGACGAGCGTATAACTCCCTGTAAAAAGTCCACCTCAGCCACCTCAGTGGCATGCATGTCTGCGCGTGTGCCTGGCCCATCCTGAATGTCGACCTGATGTGTGGACTGATCGGGTCATGGTACATCACGTCTGTTATGGGGTGTCGTCCCAACAACTCATCGCAACAATCAGGCCAAGTGTCCCATCTTTTTCCCTCGCTAATCACAATTGGGCCAATAATATGTGGCACATCAACCCGTAGTCCCAGGATCATCGCCACATCTCGGAGCGTCACAGGCATCTCACCAATAGCTAGGTGGAAGGTGTTGGTCTGCAGAGACCATCTCTCAACCAGGGTGGTCAGCAAATGATGATCTAGGCGGATGAAGCGAAGCTGACTAACACACTGTAGGCTTACCGCCTCTAGCCCACTGATGAATCGTCTGCAGGTGATGGGTCACTCCTTCAGCATAAGCAAGCGTGACACAACCTCTAAGCAAATGCGCCAAAAAAATGATCTGTCATTAACCAAAATAAAAGGTAAGCAGACGTAACGTAGAAATATAAAATAAATATTACTTACAGTATTAGGGTGAGCGGCTCGATGCCGTCCATATAGAGAGGCTATGCTAGGATGAACCTCAGTAGGTGTCTGCTCTAACGGTGGGGTGGCCTCCCTAGCATGGCCACGTCGTCGATGTCTAGCTGGCGGGCGGTGCTCCTTTGCCATCGTACATGTTGAAAAAATAAGTGCAAAAATCAATATCAGAAAGTTATAAACAATGAAATGGAAAATAGTAGTGTAAATTAAACAAAAAAATTAGAGTACTGCAACCTAAAAGGAAAATCTGAATAACATCCTATAGGTAAAATCTAAACAGCATAAACTACACATATACATTGTGCACTAAAGTATCCTCGACGTACCATTGGTTATTAACATTGTGAGGGCACGATGACCTGTAGTGGTCAGCTGTCTTGCATAGATTGCATGTTTACTGCTAGCGATATTTTTCATCCATCGTGTTTATGAATCACCTTTCGTCACAGTGCCTTGACCTTGAAAATTTAGTGCATGCTATTAATCCATGTTGTGCACTGAAAGATGGCCACTCAGAATGGTCAAGCAGTGTATGGAACTTATTTATGTATGTCAGCTTATACAGATACAGTGTGTAGTACTATGACACACAAGTGTGGTGGTTCATCGTCTAAATCCCAGTGCATCAACTATATGTGGGCATGACCAATGATATATGATCATTTTGTTACAACTACAATTACAACGGTCGTTATCTAGCAAATCAATTCTGAATGATTGGCTAGACCTGTCAATAACTTGCATCTCACGTGGATTGATGTTCACAGGTTCAGGAAAATGTCCGGCCTCCCTTTCAGTACGTTGTAACATTGTGCATACCCTTTGGGTAAAAATGGCTATGTTGGCATCCTGTTGCTGAGTTGCAGTGGCTAGTCGTTTCATGAACAAAGCTACTAAGTTATAGTAGATAATAGGGATTAGAGCCTGAATCGGTAAACCACAAGCCCATTTCAGGACACCATTAAAACACTCAGATGCATTAGTCATCATTGTCCTATAACGCATACCACCATCGTGCGCAAGTGACCATTTAATAGGGTCACGCTCCACAAGCCATCTGCGTGCTTCTTCTTTCACATTTTTAATATATAACATTAAACGATTGAACTGACGGATATCATTAGTACTTTCTATCATATACATCTTTTGGCATAGAAATTCAACATCAGTAATCCGCAATCTACGTATTACCTTTTTAAAATTTTCACGCAGGTGACGTAAGCAATGTCAGTGAGCAACCCATGAAAACACTTCTCTACATCCACATAATAAACCAACATGTTTATCAGATATTATACACAGATCACGTCTAGCAGAGACAACTGATAATATATCATGTAAGCATATCAAGAACCACAACCAGGAATCAATCGACTCAAACTCCACAATAACAAAGGCCAGTAAAAACAACCCATTATTTCCATCGATTCTAACAACAATTAATAATGTACCACGATACTTGTCTAACAAAAAAGTACCGTCTAAGCTTAGCACTGGTCGACAACTACTCTAGCCTATATTTGAAGGACCAACTGCCCAAAAAAGTCTCTGGAAGTGCTGTGTACTGCTAGACTGAATTTTGTAGATTATACCAGGTAAAGTACTGCAAACTGATTCTATATAAAGACTTAGAGTCCTGTAAGACTCTTCCCAGCTGCCAACTATTGCTTTTATTGTCTTACGCCTTGCATCCCAAGCCTTCATGTACGAAACTTTAACATTGAATTTCGACTCCATTCTATCTATAATCTCCCTAGGTTTCAGATTTATCTGATGCCTGATCACAGGTATAATGAAGTAAGCTATGAATTTTGAACTACGCCGATGGCCATCATCGCATTGATACATCTATGGTTTTCACCAACTCTTGATATTTTCCAAGTACCCCTAAGCTGCGCTCTGCTACAATGCAAATGTGCCGCTACATGGTCTTGTAGGACTATTATGTTGTACACATACAACCATGTAGTTCTTTTGGTTAGAGGTAACTGTTTGGAATTGAACATTATTTACTATGCATCACCCAACAACAAAGAAAGACTGCTTACAAACACATATCTTCGACAAGGTCACCTATGATTTCAATATCATATGTTAGGATAGTTTCGTTAGATGGATCGTCAAAGTAAATATCGTTGTCCCACTCTCTCGTAGTTTAGCACATTCGGACATACTCATTTGTGGACAACATATGACTCTCACTGTCAATATCACGGAGTGAGTGATTTTTTAGAAGATCATGACTGTCTAGATTCTCAAGCACAGTGGCTTCTACTCCTAGTGAACAGTCATCATCACTAATATCCTACTCATACTCACTACTTGAACCACTGTTCATAGTCTGATACTCATCTTCGCCTGCAGCACTCTGAGGCACATACGGTTCCTCTGAACGATAAACAATATCATCACTGCCACAAAACTCATACGTTGGACAACAAACTATCATATTAATTATTACAAGTGTAAACAGGGAAAGGTTGACAAGATATTACTTGGGAATCAACTCATCAAAGCTGCGTTGTGTCGCCAGAGGTGCATGTGCGATGAAATCCTGTATTTGCGTTAGTGGTATATCTACTGACCTTATTACCGATCAGCTGATGTGGATGCAACATTAACATCCTCCACTTCGACATACAACACTAACATCTGACGGGAAGCTTCGTCTAGTGTAACTTCACAAACGTCATCGCCAGATATTATAGACGCTATAAATCCGTTACCCACCGGATAACGACTTGTAAGAGTGATTGTGTGACGCTCTGAATCAATGTACAAGGTTCTCATAATCCGTTTCTTCAATTCCAGTAAGATGTTGTGACGTAGAACCTTAACTAGACGATTTCGACCTCCCACATAATATGGATTGAATTGCTCATCGATACTAAGTTCACCTCCATAGAAAAGGATCAGCGAAACAAATTCTCTATTCATTCTTGCAAAATAAACTATATAAATAATCAGAAATTTTATCAATCGACACCTTAAAGAGTACTACCCTCGGCTACTTATTACTTAAACCGCAATGCCAACACAAACCTACAAATCAAATCTCAAACAAAATTCTAACCATACAACTCTAATCCCTAGCAAACATACTCTATTAATATATAAATTGATAGAAATAGGGATTTACCATGTGTTCACGAAGAACGACGGGGATGTGCACAAAAAATAATAGAATCCACCACAGGAAACTTCCCCGAACAAAATGGAGCCGCCGAAAGTTAATGTTGGCTTCCAACGGCTGTTGGATGGGAGAGGGAAGTTGTCAAATGGCGTGAACGCGGCTGCGAAAAGAAAGAAGGTTTCTTTCGAATACCTGGAGAAGGCGGCTGGAGCTACGCCGGCTGCTGCCGGGGAGCTTCGAGATGGAGAGGAGCGTGCTGAGGGCAGGTCCAGAAGCTCACAGAGGCGGCGAGATCCTGTCGGGGGCAAATCGAGTGAAAATAGAGAGGATAGGGCCGATCGGCCCTAAGTGGGCGACTGACCTCAATCTAACGTGGCTTAGCCACGCCACATCGGAATCGACGTGGCTAGGCTAGTCGCCCACTAGTTGGGTGACTATACCTATATTTAATTTTTTTATCAATACTTAATTATGTAATTAATATCCTAATGATACTTAATTTTAAAAAATTGCCACCCTTGAAAGGGTCAGCGGCAGTATGGATTCACTTTATACATAAAATAATAATATTATTGATATTATGAACAACACTATCGAGGCTGCCTTAATTTTTAGACAACAACAACAAAGCAACTATAATTATATTTTGCTATCAATTTTTTAACTATTTTAAAAAAATTTGGAGGTTTTATATACATAGCTTGTCAAATCATAGTATTTACATATTTAACACCTCAAGCACACTATTTACAATCTTAGCATCCAAAAGTGCTACAGATGCACAAATATAGAACTCCCTTACACCACCGTGAACACATTCTAAAACCCTATCTCTTCGTCTTATCCCCTCCGAAAATCCCGTCGCTTTATATTTATTTACAATCGCTCAAGCCGAAGCCTAGAAATGTCGATCATCGATCTCTAGGTCGCATTTCCAAAAGGCGAAATCTTCGATCGTCACTGATCTCCCGCACGTTTTCTTCGATCGCTCTTCTCCTAGGTTTTATGTTTCTAATCCTTAATTTGTTCTTGTTGTTGTGGCAATTTCTACTAGTTTTATTATGGATGATCCTACTTTTTCCCCCTTTAATCTGCGATGTTTTGTGGGAAGGGAAACTTTTGTAATTCTGATATGTCTAGTATCATCATCAGTTGAAGTGATGATGGTGGGAATTAATGGAAGAGGCAGTTTTTCTTCAACTAAATTTACACCATGGAGTTATAGTTTTTTGTGTCGTGATCTTGGGCTAGTATCGTGGTTGTATGATGTCACTCGACATTATAAGTAGAATTGAATTGTAGTGACAATAGACCTCAATTGTTTTGGAAACGAAGAAATTACTTTCTCAAAGTAAGTTGTGCATGAACCTTTAAGGGGAATTATCCACGAGTGAAAACTGATTGGAATCAAAATCTTGTAATCGTATTGGAAGATTCACGAGTGAAAAACAGATTGGACAGAAGTTGCTTGGTGATTCTTGTGTGCATGACCATCTTGGTTATGGATTTTGTTAGGCCTCCCCTCACTTTGCTTATGATTATCTCCAGGAATGTCTTTATTGGAGATGTGTCAAGCTGTTATGGTTTGGTAGAGTAATGAATTGCGAGGCTTTATATATGTGCTATTATCGATTTGGTTGTGTTGAGATTTTTACTTGTGGTTTGTCTGATTGTACTTAGTAGCAATGTAGCAGAGTTGTTTGGGCTAACTTTAATAGGATTGGGATCCATGTTGTTGATTGGCTTTTATTATTTTTGCATTTAGTACTTATTTTTATAACTGTTATTTATAATTTTTGATAAGCTTATGCAACATAATTATTACTTGACGAATTCATATTAATGAAGATGAGCTCAAGAAGTCCTCAACTTCCAAAAGTGTTTGACTACGCAAGGTTTATAGTAACTACAACTTACAGTGTACCGTGTATACCACTCAAAAAGGTGTCAATCGCGGAAAAAAATTTATAGATACCCCAAAATCGAACAGAAGATAATTGTAACTACTTCAGATGGATAGACAAAGATGACAATGCATTATTGGGCATGGACTATTTCGAAAGAACATCATTTCATGACATCATCATGAGAAAATTTGAAAACCTAAAACTATTGGTCAAAATCTAGATTGCATTTCATATTGTATTTATCGTGAATGTTCTAATGTTATTTTTCTTTTTGTCATCATTATCAAGATGTTAATCTATTTTAACATCTGTACTCTGCAATCAAGACTTTATTATTATTTATGTAATTTGAAAATATGTTTTGTTAAGTTCTTGAGCATTTTTGAGTCAATTAGTTATATACTGATGTAATTGTATTTGCATCTTCTATAAAGTTTTGAGCAATTTTAATGCAAATAAGAGCACTCTGTGGAGGTTGCAAACAGTTATAGAAATAGCAGGTTAAATGTGTGATGGCTAATTTTTATGTACTCTTCTTAGATAACTACAGATGAGATGAGATAATTGCAGGCTGAATCTTCTCAAAAAAGAACAATGTATACCTATATGTGAAAATGCTGCCTGCAATACAACAGGCCATGTAAGCAATCCTTTATTATTTTTATAATCACAAATATTTTAAGTAAATCTATGAATAAAAAGAATCCATACATGATTGTGAGAACCAAAGAACAACAATCATGAATAGAGTATCAATAATGAGAAAAGAAAGTCAAATTATCAAAAAGGCATAAACTACAAATTAAGAAGCTGCTACAAAATCTATATATTCAGCTTGCTTTTGTTCTTAATTTATTTGATGGAACATTTTGATTTGGGAATATATCTATCTCAAGAAAATATTCATAAATTCAATAAAATCGTTAGCTTAAATAAAACCTGAAGCAACCATATATGATTTCATTGGTGTTTCACCTTGATTTTTTAGCATTAATAAATCAAATTAAATAATCATCACATCAGGAAAGACTATTAGAAAAATTAGCAATTTCATTTAATAAGGCAACAAGATAAAAACAAGGAAATGAGAGACCCAACCAGAAGACAGAATGCATGGAGCTATGCAAATTCGGTGACTTTGCTATATGCATCGCCAGAAACAGAATTACCACTTTGAACCTATTAACACCCTGCCTTCTTCCTCATGAAGAATGATTGCATCTATAACTTTGCTCTTAACCATCCCAATAAGATAATAGTAAACGAGCCATAATGTCCCCACTGAAAACACATCGAAGCACTGCTAAGAATACACATCCAGGCACCCAATATAGCAAGTACTAAGTCTAATGAAACAACTACAGATTGGAATCAATTTGAAAACCCATATAATAGTATACATCATCCAAAAAAATAAAATAAAAAATTTATTACAAAGAGAAGTTTATGTGTACAATCATTCATCTTTCAAGTTGTCTCATAACATGTTCCACTAATACATCAAAATAAACTTGTGACACTTCAAACTAATACATCAAAATAAATTTTTAACGCATCTCTGCCCACATAAACCTTGCTACTTGTAGCTTCTTCAAATTTAATTTCTAACATAAACAATAATACAAATTTAATTTCTTTATAATTATCATTGCTCTTCTTGCTAAGTCTTCGTAAGCATCTCTGCCCACATAAACCTTGCTACTTGTAGCTTCTTCAAATTTATCGTTCCATCTAAAGTAATTGCAATCACCTTCGGTTTGATTTCTTGGACATCAATAAAATCGTCTTCCACGATTTTTACCTCAAAAGCAAGTAAATTCCAAGCATAATAAATTGCATCTGCAATAGAGTCTACTGATTCTTGATGCTCCTCGACATGAATTAGTTGAACTAATTTTTTGGAGAATATATAGCTGTTAAATTGAATGATAGATGCAAATTAGGAAAATTTGAGTTAACCACATTCTATTATCAAAATCTTCAAATCAAACAACATTAAATGAACAACTAGCTTCTTTAACTTATAAATATACATGTAATAGAATACAAAAGTTCAACATGCATACAATAGTTCATGTAATTACCTTCACCATACGCTTGAGGTTCTCTGAGGCAAAAATTTTAGCACTGCAAGCCTGCAATCAAATAATAGAGCGAGATAGAAACCACCCAAAGTCATCAAATTTGAGAAAATCTTGTGAGTGTCAAGAAGCGTATGCATAACATTTTATCGGAAAGAAGTAAAATGCATAATATAGCTACATATAATGAGAAAACTACACAAATGTATTTTCTAGAAATATGCATTTACATTGATAGTATTATGAGACTGCATCAACCCAAAAAATTATAAAAAAATATTGTGAGTGTCATTTTTAAGCTCCCTAATCTAGCAAAAGATCTCCAAAACACAACTTCAACATTATCAACAATTGTGGTCTAACGTTGAGCGTCATTATGGGTAATTTTCTCAATTCACTTGATTATTACTACTACTAGGTTGTTCACATCGATTATCATCGTTTTCATCTTCAGGTTGATGACAATTTCTTTCATTAAGTGGGTTCTTACAACTTGTCCTATGGTGGCCCCACAATCAGCAACAACTACACTTTTTTTTGTTATCTTTGGGCAGTTCTCCAAAAAATTTTTAACTCTTCTTTTCTATGGTCTTCCTCTAGGCCTTAGAGAATTTGGCATGCCTACTAATACCACATCTTCAATAATATCCCATTGTTCTTTCCTTGGGAGAGTAGCTATGAGACCTTCATATGCCATTCGATACCTATAAATTAAACCAACAAAAAATGTTAATTACTTTGTGTTTTTTATTTACATATAAAAAAAAGATATGAGATGGCACTTCTTGTTAATCGATCATGGTAGCTTTCATCTACATAGATATGCCAAAGAGGGAACTCTCTGGTGGCAATAAATGCAGCTGCATGTATGCAAGGCAATCTAGTTAATTGCCATCATTTACAACCATATTGTCTACTTTCTAGGTCAACTTCAAATCTGTTTTTTAATCCTTCAACCTTAGCTATTTGTGATGTTGATTGCCTTATAATAAATTATTCTTTTTTAGTAGATATATCTCAGATGTACTCTTCCGCATAAGACACAAAAACACCTCTCCAAATTGATGAAGTAAGGTTCCTTTCAGCCTTTTGTTCCATTAGCTTTGCTCTTATGAAATCAAGCAAGTCTACAGCTGCTTTGCTTCTAGCTTCACCTACCCATGAGTTGCATGACTCTATCATATTATTGGTATTGCACTGATTTTTTATCTCAAGTACGAAGGTATATTTGTCCCACTTGTAGGGTAAAGAAGTCAAGTAAAGATGAACTTGAGGGCTAATAAGAAACAAATCATTCATTTTGCAATCATATTCAAGCTTAGTAAGAGCATTGGCTGTTGGCCAAACTAAAGATTCAATGTTTTGACTATCAGTAGAAATTTTTCTTCAAAATTTATCACAAATGTTAAAACAGATTTTTTATGCTCATCTAGGAAAATAGTTTTAATAGCCTCAAACTTTTCTCCTTGTCGAAATGAATGCCAAATCAAATTTAAACCTAAAACTATCGCCAAAATTTCTAAAACTATCTCTATATCTTCTTTGACTCACTTTCAACTACTGCAAATGCTAAGGTGAAGAGGCCATTATTGACATCCAATGCATTGATAACCAACACACCTAAATACTTCGACTTGAGATTACATGCATCAAGACCAATGAGATGTCTGCAAACAGCGCTGAAACCATCAATGCAAACCTTGAAACTCAAATAAAATCTCTTGAAAGAACCATCATGATTACTGCAAGATTATGTTATGAGAACTGAATTTCTTTTAGCAATTCGACTTGAAATGTGTACTCATCTATAATTTTTATCAACATATCCAAAATGCAATCATGTGTCTGCTTCCTTAGATCTCCACATCTTCATGCGGAAGAGATAGCCCATACATATTCTCTAAGTTATTGTTAATCTGCTTTGGAGAAATATCAATTTTTTCTTACAATCTCGTAATTTGTTAAGCCACCCAGGAGGTTGTTGCTTGTCTATTTCCTGTTCTATTCACACCCAGGCACAAATTTGTTGACTCTAACTTCCTAACCTCAAATGATTTACCATCTTTACACAATATTGCTCTCACTCTCCAAGGAAAACCTTGATGTGAACGAATGACAACCACTCTTGTCTATTACTAGCTTGGATCTTCATCAAAATTATTCATAATGGAATTTATTAAGAGCTTGTTTAAAACTTAAAGCATCTTGAAATAATGCACCTACAAATAAATAGTTAGAGACAAGCATCTCAATAATACCATTACAAATGAAATCTGATGTTAAATTGTAACTATTATGATACTCCCATCCATTACTTGTTGCCCATGTAAGACATATCAACTTATGCTTGTGTTATGACCACAATCTCACTCCCACACCTTTGTTTGATCAATTCTACCACTTCAATGTCACTTGTAATAAATATATACTCCCTTGGTGAAGTTCCATAAATGTGAAAAATAACTCAAAGTCATGTTATTTAAGCCATGGACATATCGATTGAATGTTATTCTTCAACATGTCTAAAATTTGAATAAGTTCTTCTGAAACTTCTGAGTTCTTTGTTTTCCACCACAATATTTTTTTCTTCCTTGATTTTTAACTGCTACCTAATATTCATCAAACTTAAATGTTATAGACAAATAATCATCCAAGCCAATCATTATATCTAAACCCTAAATCATCACAGATGCTCTGCATAACAAAAAAATAAAAATAAAAGAAAATTATTTGGATTAAGATGAAAACCAAAATGGAGGATCACATAACACATTATGCTACCAAAACTGACTAGAAATGATGACTTTCAATTCTATTGACTATTACGTAACATCACATACCTAGTATACAGTCGAGTACTAGTCGAACAATAATAATACCATGCATGCTTCTGCTAAGCTGAGTTCAGCTTCATATCACTATTTGGATGAACAATCCTCTGTACAAGAAAAGCAAAGGGCTGTTTGGTTGAAAGAATTTAGAATGCAGTGTAAAGTAAATGTAGAGATTTTAACTTTTTTGGTATTTGGCTTGAAGAAAAGTAAAATTCCAAGGTAATATAATGTATTCCAAATCGGGCGAATTCCAAATACACCGACCAATGTAAAGTGTGTTGTTGCCTTCGTTTCCACGCGCTGCCGCGCCGCCGCCGCCGCTCGCCGCTTCGCCGCATGCGTCGCGGTCAATCGTCGTCGGGCGTCAAAACCTTCAAAATTCTTTACATTACATTTTTTTAATCAAACAGAAAAAAGCAAAGTCATGAATTCGTAAAACTCTCAATCAAATAACTGTAAAGTAATTCTTTTACACTGTATTCTTTTTTACACTGCATTCCTTTTTCAGCCAACTAAAAAGCCCCTAATTAGAAGTGAAGTAGAGGTGATATGCTAGTTAGTTGCTTCTCCTAGTAGGGAAAGAAGAAGAAGACTGAACAAATAATGAACTTAATTGATGTATGCGAAATCTGCCATCCCTTGCATTCTTCGTAAAATCAAACATAACACCTTGAGATTGAAAATCGATAAATCTAAAATTGAAATTGGAAATTGAAAAGGATCAAAATATGAGTATGTCGCTAACGCATTAGGAATCTGGTGAAGTTGTCCAAACACTACCAAAGTCGATGACAATGATTGGCTCCTAAAGGGACATCTTTGTTCATGATAAAAAAAAAAAAAACCAACGACAATGGAGCGTGGCAACTGGCGGTCGAGCGCCTAAAACCCTAAACTTAACGAAGAACAATGATTTCGTTAGATGAACCGCACGAAGATGAAATGTCGGTGAGAGATTGCATCGATAGTGAACTGCTGAAATCGCTCTTTCCTCAGTGTGCTAAGCTCGCTTGTTCCCATGTGGTTTTAGCGGAGATCGTTTAAGAACTTAGCAGTGCTATGTATGTAATTTACTATAGTTTGGCATGTATGTATCTAAACTCCTAAAATTTTGTGATAAATTTTTTTTTTTTGAAAATTATAGTTATTATAATATGTTGTCTGTTAAAAAATTGATGTTTGAATTTAATATATATATATATATATATATATATATAATACCACCATATAAGCACAAATCTTGATGTCGATATGATTTTGAGTCAAAACCGTCGAGATCAAGCACTTAAAATATCATTGGAATCTTTGGGACATCAATTAAATCCCAAAACAACTCCCAAATATGGAGTTTTATAGTCAAATCGGCGTCTAGATCTAACGAGCCTAAGATCTCATAATTCTTCATTTGGGCATCCAAATGCTCAAAATACATCAAATGATAGAAGGAATCATCAAGATCCGTCGAGGAATTACAGCTTACATGAATTTACAGAGTGCCCTCCTCCCATCTATAAATAGGCCATTTTGAGCCAAGTGAAAACAAATGAAGCCAGTGGAGGAATTTATAACAAGTGAAGAAGAAATTATATTTTTTTACCACCATTTGATCCTTGCCATCAATCTGCGGAAGAAGAGGAAGAGTCAAGCAAGGAAGAAGAGGAAGAGCAGAACGGAAGAAGAGGAAGAGTCAAGCAAGGAAGAAAAGGAAGAGTCCGAGGAAGAAGAGGCCAAGTGAGGAGGAAGAGAGCTCAAGCAGAAGATCCTCCAAGCAAGATCAAAAAGATTACTCTTGCCATCACTAACTTGTATCACTAATTGTACCTTTCCAAGTTACCGCATCTCCACCATCGATTAATTATGATCATTGTTAGTTGTTATTTCTCTCATATGCAATTTAATCCTGTATCGAAGATTTTGTACTCTCAGATACATAGTGGAAGCTTTTTTTTGGTTTTCCCCTGGTTTTATTAATATGTCTCTTGTTATTTTAATTGCATGAATTGGACTTCACAACAAGGCTAAATAAACTTTCACTCTACATGGTTTTCTATGCATAGATATATATATATATATATATATATATATATATATATATATATATATATATAATTTTCATTATTTTCTTGACATCATACAACTATTTTTTAAAAGCTTTTTTTTCCAAAACCCTTAATAAAACTTAATTTCTTCTTCATAAAGTATAGTGAAGACATTGAGGAAGAAAATTGAGATCTAAGCGTTTACACGATATGCTTGTGATATGTTTATTGTTCGTTTGAGTATTATATTTGGACAAAGTTTTAACAATATTTTATAAAATTTGTGGTGAAAAAAATTACATTTTAACTTAATTTGACTACTTGCGGCGATGAACAGAAAGTTGTGGTTAATTTTTGTAAAATAAAAAAATTTATATACCAATCGCAGTTTCTTCTGTAGTATCTCTACCATTATTTTTTCATACAATTGTAACTGTCCCAAAGAAACCCCTAATTATTTATCTTTCTCATTGATCAAATTGAAGAATTATTCAAATTTTGCAATGCCATGACACTTCATTTTATTGTTTATGAACTCTTCTCCATGATTTTTATTCATACTATCTTTCATCAAAATGTAGTTCTTATCATCACAAGTCTATTCATCGTCCCCATCCTTAGTTTATAAGAGTTTTATATATATTTGTCATTTTATAATTATGGATTTAATCAGTAGACACTAGTATACATGGAATTGTATATTATGAGGCTTTTAGTTTTTTTTAAGGTTTTATATATAATTATCATAATTTATTTTTGCATGAAAGAAAAGTTGTGGATATAAATATCAATGTATATAATCATGATATTTTATTGAAGTATTTATGAATGTGTGCATGAGAATATTATATTTCGTTAAACACACTATTTTACAGGTTTTATATTGTAAAATAAATTATTTAAAATTGTATAAATTTTATTTTGCAAACTAAATATTTTTTAGTATTGTGTATATCTATACAAGTTTTAAGACTCTTATTATAAGCTTTACACACTTATGTATATGTATTATTGTTCAATTTAAATAAATTTAATAATGTACATAGATATGTAAATATCTTAATTTTATATAACATGATATATTATTAATTGAATTTGTGCAGAAACACACATGAAGTTTTGTGCAATATACATGTATTCAAAAAATAATAATTGAATTTAAGCATACTGCATAGACACTTATAAAGACTAAGACTAATTTTATGTAATTCATACACTTGTGAAAGTTTTATTTACAAAATAACTAAAGGGTTGTTTAGGATCAATTTTATTTTTTTGATTTTAGTTTTATTTTTATATTTTATTTTATTTACACACACTTTTTGTTTTAAAATAAAATATATTTGATAGTTATAATTATTTTTAAAACAGTCAAAATATTTAAAAATTAATTTGTCTATTTTTAAAATAATATTATTTTATTTTAAAAAATAAAAATAATAAATAATAAGGAGCTCTTTGAGATCACTTTATTTTATTATATTTTGTTTATGCTTTGTTTAAAAAAGTAAAATATTTTTGAGGCTATTATTATTTTTTTAAAATTATTTAAAATATCTAAAATTATTTTGATTGTTTTAAAATAATGTTATTTATTTTAAAATAAAAATAAAACACATTAAAACATCAAATAAATATATTTTTTAAAATATCATAAAATAAAATAAAAATACAATAAAATTGATCTTAAATAAGCCCTAAATTTATGCATTTTTCATAATTGTGTGTAAATCTTAGGACTTATTTTATGTGTTGTGCAGACATGTGTACATGTGTTATTAATAAATAAATAAATTTATGTGAAATACACACATGTACAAATCTTAAAATTGATATTGCGTGTTGTAAATGAATATGTATTAAGTGTTGCTTTGCAATCTAAAGGGATTTCAAGAATGCACACTAGTGTGTATAAGCCTTAAGGCTCTTATGTGTTTAATGATATAAAAGAATTAAAACTTTATGTTATACAAAAATTATATAAATCATAAGGCTTATACTATATGTGTGCATTTGAGTACATATGTTTATTTACCAATGATTACAAAAATTAATATTACACATAAGTATTGAAAAGTTATAGTTTTCATTTTATGTGTTGAATTATTTTCTAAAATAATCCATAATTTTATATTTTATATATGCTATATTGTAAATAATACATTTACTATTTTTTAACACTTGTAATTATTTTATTGTGGACATCTACATTTAGAAGCACATATGATGCAATTTTATAGTTTCTTACTCTTTAAGGAAATCAACCTTCTACAAAATATAAATATATTTCATTTTATCAAGATATCTCCCATATAATAAGATACACCAATCTTCATTTACTTGATATCAAGTTGAAATGTTGAGCATAGAGCATTTGAAATAGAGAGATTATTATGTGTGAAGTTGGACAAATGAGGGATATTGCCAATCGTTTAATAAGTAAGCTAGACAATTTAATATTAAAATAAATAAACTCATCAGAGCCATGTCAACCATTAGAGGCCGTTCACGAGAATGATACCTTTTGAGAGAGAGAGAGAGAGAGAGAGAGAGAGAGAACATGTACCTAAAATTTCACTTATGTGAGGTAGTTACATTAACAAACAAGTACCTAAAATTTCATTTATAATTTCACTTAAAAAATTATCTAAGCTTTATAATGTCACTTATTTCTTAAAATTTCACATTATAATTTCATTGATATTAAGAAAAAATATCTAAATCTTGAGCTTTATATTTCTTATATTCTCAAATTTATTTTCATTGATATTAAGAAAAAATTTAAAAGTTACTAACCCTTGTTATATATTAATTTATCAAGATTATATATTCAATATATTTTATTAATTATTTTCTCTCAGAATAATCACATTATGCCTATAAAAATACATTTTGTTCAAGATGCTTCAAAATTCCTTTCATGCATTTGCCTCCTGCCATCCCAACTCATAAAATTATTTTTTTCTTTAATTTTATCCTAAGATGTAAATTTACTCCTCCTGAGAGCAAAGGCTACTTCCACCCTGATTTCACTCCTTTAAATATTCTAAAGAAAGATCAATCAGGGTGATTCTTATGATTAACTATAGAGAGAGAGAGAGAGAGAGAGAGAGATTCTTATTTAGTCGACTACAATTCTATGAGAATTTGGTGCCTGTTCATGGACTACACCTCCATTCTTCATCATTTGTTGCATATGTTTTAGCAGACTACAGCTTTTCAAAAGTTTCATAATATCATATTTTCTACATTCATTAATTCACCACAAAAAATGTCAGCCTCAAACGTACTCAACATGTCACTTTATTTCACAATCATCATGTATCATGTAGAATTCTATTCTCGTAAGCTCAATATTAAACTCATCTCTATACACTCTAATATTGTCATCTAAAACTATATGTTAAACAAATATTTATCGTAATGAGTAGTGAATTACATACTTGTCTTTACAGTGAGAACATATCTTGGACACAAGATATTTTTCAACCTTATTTTGGGAGACCAGGACACTGATTTTCAGCATTCAATCAACACTTATGAGGAGTTATGCACTACGTAAGAATATGCACATATCGGATACAGTGCAGATCTGAAGCTGTTCTTGCACCTTCGTCTTCTCCCCACATCTTTATTTGATGCAGTCCATTGTCTATACTCTTCGGTCCATCTGATATTTGGCACACCCTTCATACTTTCGTATCAGAAATTTTCAGTCCATTTTAGGTCATGGCAGAGAGAGACCCTCATTTATCCTCACCCAGTCTATATCTTTTGCATTTGCATGGCGTGTACTTGTCCCTTGGCCACCATCACGGAGATGCATGTTACACCCCCAGTGATCCATGGTAGATTTGACTTGAGGATGAAGCGCAGCATTGACAACACCATTTGCGAGACCATCCTCGGCAACCACACTTTCTATACTCGACACACTTACCATGCATCACCATCGTTAGATGTCCTCACTCGTCGTCTTTAGTTGTAGATCATCTGGTAGCTTGATGTACAATGTTTTCTCAATGTTGTATATTTTCTATGTATAATGTATATCACTCTTTTTATGTTATATATTTCCATTCAGGTAATTTGCATTTTGGCTGGAATATCGAGATATCTTGTTGGTATTGTCAAATTTAGAAATTTTGGAGAAGTAGACAAGAGCTACAATTTGTCATCTTTGAGTAGATGTTTCAACAAGTAAACTTTGTAATGAGATTGCAACATCTATTATTTTTTGTTAATGTCTTCAACTGTCAAATTTCACATGCTAAGTAAATCTATCAGCTATTGTTATTTTGAATCCACCCATATCCACAAAAATTGCTGTGCAACGGTCCAAAATCGCATCTTTAAGTCAACATGAAAGTCATGGGGAATTTTATGCCGATTCCAACGATACCAAGCTGTTAAATTCGACGGACAAGCGTATGATGACCAAAATCATTTTGGTTGCACTATTTGAATTGGCAAAATCTTCTATTCAAGGAGCCACAATTGCCTTTTTTGGTCAATATAAAAGTCATGGGGAATTTTGTGTCGATTCCAACGATACCAAGTCTCAATTCACAACGGATGACGGCCAAAATTTGGTCACTATTCAAAAAATGCGCTGATTTTTTGGCTAGCGCTATGCTATCAATGGGACACAATCGTCGGTCAACATAAAGTCGTGGAAAATTTGTGCGATTCTAACGATACTAAGCACTAAATTCCGGATGGATGACTCGGTATGACCAAAATACGCGGTTGGTTGCACTATTCAAAGCGTACGCGATTTTTTCGCGTGGCGAAAAACTATATGCAAGAACCTGTCGTCTTTTAATCAACATGAAAGTCGTGGAATTTTGTGCCGATTCTAATACCAAGCTCGCTCAATTCGACAACGGACGACTGAGACAAAATACCGCAGTCGCATTTTTCAAAGCTGCCGCATTTTTCACGCATTCGATGCGCTACATGAGCGACAATCACCTTTTTTGATCAACATGAAAGTCGTGGGGAATTTTGTGCCGATTCCAAAGATACCAAGCTCGGTCAATTCCTATTACGGACGACTCTTATATAGCCAAAATACCACGGCTAGTCCACAATTTTTTTAAAAAATAATTATTCTGGAGGCGACTCGCTCTAACTGTGCAAGCTATGTGGTTCAAGGCGTGTGTTTATTTTTAATTTTTTTAATGCTTATTTCATTAATTATAATTTAAAATGTGCTTAATTTAAAATTTTAGCAAATTAAAAATTCTGCACTTTAAAATTTTACATATGCATTATATATATAAAATTGAGAAAAGAAAAATTCAAACGTCTCAAAATAAAACAAAAAAGTCATCAACCATATTATGTTTGACTACCTTGACATCGAGAAAATATTACGTCGGGTCCGCGTAGCTTCGTCGGACTCAATCAACGACGGCGTGTCCGGATTTTGCGATTAGCGATTAGCGGGCGGCGAGATGCGGACGGCTTTCCTTGGCCCGACCCGGCGAAAACGTCGATAAATATTACGGACGGCGCATAAGCTTCAGTATTGACATTTCCCTTTCCCAGCGACCCGTTGAATCGTGGAGGAATTTTAAAAAATATAAGCGATTTAGGGTTGGGTTAGTTTTTTCAAGCGGCATTTGAGAGGAGATACGGAAAATTGATCTCTTTACAAAAGAACCATGAAGATGGAGAACGTTGAGGAAATAACAACCATTTTAGCCGAGGATGTATTAAATACAAATTCATCGGTAATGCTTCTCGTGCATTTTTTTCTACGGTTTATTAGTGATATTATTCTTCTATCTGAAGAGAATATGTTCATTACTTCCAATTAGAAGCAATTTGGATGTTTTTTTTGTCGAATATTTAATTTTGAGTGTTATTTTGCATATGTACACTGTACCTCTTTGGAGAATCTGACCCTTTTGATCTTTTTTTTCATTTTTCGGCCAACTCCTTATGATTATGTTTAGAATTATAATGGAATCATTTGATGGCGGTTTGGTGATTTTGGGTGGGTATTATGCATCTTCATGTACCTCTTTGGAGTCTGAGACCCCTTTGATCTTTTTTCCATTTATTTCGGCCAACTCCTTATGATTATGTCTAGGGCATTGCAAAGGAAGCATTTGATGGCGTTTGTGTGGTTTTGGGTGGTTTAGCATCATGTACCTGTGTACCTCTTTGAGAGGTCTGAGACCTTTGATCTTTTTTCCAGTTTTTTACAACTTATGATTATGTCTAGAACTATAATGGAATCATTTGATGGCGTTTGGGTGATTTTGGTGGGTATTATGCATCGTTTGTACCTCTTTGGAGATACGACCTTTGATCTTTTTTTCCATTTATTTCTGGCCAACTCCTTATGATTATGTCTAGGG
Source organism: Cymbidium sinense (assembly GCA_021442155.1). NCBI lineage: Eukaryota > Viridiplantae > Streptophyta > Magnoliopsida > Asparagales > Orchidaceae > Cymbidium > Cymbidium sinense. The sequence goes on from CM038215.1 coordinate 285,729,056, forward strand.
CATTGCAAAGGAAGCATTTGATGGCAGTTTGTGTGGTTTCTGGGTGGTTTAGTGCATCTGTACCCTGTGTACCTCTTTGGAGGGTACAGACCCCTTTTGATCTTTTTTTCCATTTATTTCTGTTAAACTCCTTATGATTATGTCTAGGGCATTGCAAAGGAAGCATTTGATGGCGGTTTATGTGGTTTGGTGGTTTAGTGCATCCCAGTACCTCTTTGGAATCTGAGACCCCTTTTGATCTTTTTTTCCAGTTTTTTCTGGCCAACTACTTATGATTATGTCTAGAACACTATAATGGAATCATTTGATGGCAGTTTGGGTGATTTTGGGTGGGTATTATGCATCTGTACCCTGTGTACCTCTTTGGAGGGTACAGACCCCTTTTGATCTTTTTTTCCATTTATTTCTGGCCAACTCCTTATGATTATGTCTAGGGCATTGCAAAGGAAGCATTTGATGGCGGTTGTGTGGTTTTACGGGTGGTTTAGTGCATCTGCACTGTACCTCTTTGGAGAATCTGAGACCCTTTGATCTTTTTCCATTTATTTCTGTTAAACTCTTTATGATTATGTCTAGGGCATTGCAAAGGAAGCATTTGATGGCAGTTTGTGTGGTTTCTGGGTGGTTTAGTGCATCTGTACCCTGTGTACCTCTTTGGAAGGTACAGACCTCTTTTGATCTTTTTTCCCAGTTTTTTCTGGCCAACTTCTTATGATTATGTTTAGGGCATTATAATGGAATCATTTGATGGCAGTTTGGGTGATTTTGAATGGGTATTTTGCATCTGTACCCTGTGTACCTCTTTGGAGGAATTCTACCTTTTTGATCATTACATTTTTTTTGCCAAATCCTTATGATTATGTTTAGGACATTACAAAGGAAGCATTTGATGTGGGTGATTTCTGGTGGGTATTTTCCATCCATATTTTTAACATATTTTGTATATTACGCGGTAAATGCAGTCAATGACCCATATTTGGAGAAACTCCTTAGCACCACTGTTCAGAATGAAACGGAGGCATATGCATTGTACTGTGACTATGCACATCAAATTGGCTTCAATGTTCGAAAGGACCATACTAGTTATTGGCCAAACTCAAAGAAATTGAAATCAAAAGATTTCTATGTCTGGTGGGAAGAAGTCGCCCTCTAAAACTTAACAAAATTCGAAAGTTGATACAAGAAGCGGTTGTCCGACCATGATTAGATTCTCTGATTTGGAGGAATTGGACGATTAAACATACTGATGTCATAATCATTCTTTGGCCGAGCCTGCTGACCTACATCTTCTCAGATCACATAGATGCGTTAGTGATGAGAAGGCGTCGTGTTGAAGACAATGACAGAGGCTGGTATTAGAGCAACCGATGCATTCAGCTATCTAACTGAGGAAGTTGGCGGCGTAGAGAATGTCGGGTTCACAAAAAGAGATGCCTTCAATTTTATTCGAAGAGAAAAGATCGAGGATTGCGAATGGTGATAATGCATTAATCACTGTTTAAGGAAAGACAAGCAGCTGATGGGATGTTTGCATGGGATGTACAAGTTGATGAGTCTGATTGCTTAGTAAGTTTCTTTTTTAGCAATGGCATGTCTAGGATAGAATATGATTGTTTTGGGGATGTGATAATATTTGATACAAGCTATTCATCGATAAATATAATCTTGTTTGTGCCCCTCTTGTTGGAGTAAATCATCACGGCAAAATGTATTATTTGGAGTAGCCTTTTATCAGAAGAGAGACAATTGAGTCATTCACATGGCTATTCCAAACATTTCTTAGGTTGATGAATAGACATCCTATGACAATATTCACGATCAAGATCGGTATGAGAGCTATCGAAGCTGTTTTTACTCATCATAGGTTGTGCCAATGGCATATTTCAAAGAAAGCTCCTTCCAAAGTTCATTGCTTCAATAGTAATAAGATAGTACAAGGGCTTTTTTATAAATGCATGAGTAAGTGTGACTCAGAGGAAGAGTTTACAGAGGCTTGGTCTGGCCTGCTAGAAGAAGGCAATTTGCATGATCATGGTTGGGCTGAGCTTTATAAGATTAGATCCAAGTGGTCCACTTGCATTCGTGAGGACTCATTCGCATGGGCATCTTGTCAGCATAGCGTAGTGAGTCCACGAACAATGTATGCCACGGAATATCTAAACCAACCGGTTACGATTGTTTCTTGGGGTTGGAAAAGCTTATGGAGACATGGCATCGGAATGAAAATGACGAAGACTTCAAGTGTAGCCAGTCATCGATTGTTCCTGTTGTCAAGACCAGCCCAATTCTAAAACAAGCTGCTTTGTTCTATACAAGAAAGGTTTACGTTATGTTTGAAGAGGAATTTTTGCATGGTGTTGGAGGCTATCGATGTAGCGGATGTGACACCATGGAGTATTTGGTAAGAAACTTAGAGAATAAAAATGCAACCAAAACATGGAGTGTGCATTTCGATAGGACTACCCTAAACTTGTACATGCAAAAAATTTGAAATGATGGGAATTCTTTGTGCCCACTGTATTAGAGTTCTTAGTCAGGAGGATGTTGTGCGCATTCCAGACAAGTATCTTCTCATGCGGTGGTCTACTAGAGTAAAGAGGGATATTTATATTGATAGTGCATACAGAAAGAGATGTGCAACAGAAATCGTCGGCATTATTTTTGAACCACATAAGTCGATATGCATATCAAATAATAAGCATCGTCACGGGAAATAAGAGCGAGGACTATATGCTTGGATCCACGGCAAAACTATATGATGATGTCGACACTATAATAAGTGGGAATTCTCCTCCATCTTACAAAGCAATTAAGAATAAGAAGTTAACCACAGATAAGAGAAAAGGCATCTTAAATGATCCGGTCAAACGCGTCAAAGGGTGTTTCCAATTGAGCTTAAAGGATATTGGGAGAGATCCAAGAAAGCCAAGAGTAATTTTCCATTTGTATTAGTTTTAGTATTTTAAATATTCGTTAATCATACTTTTTTTTGTTGTAGAAACCAAACTAAAGTCGATAGCGTTCTTGACGTGTTTCCTCGAAGTTGCAACACCTTTATCTTTATGCCCCGGTGTTTTCGAGGTAAGCATATAATATCACACATCGATCAGAAAGTACCAACGATACAATGTTCTACATGCAGAATTTAACTCGAGCTCCACAATGAACCAATTTGAAGGGTACACTAAGCTGATGATGGATATTATTTCAGGAAAACATTTTGATGCATGACATTATCCAGTTTTCATTGTATTTAGTTAGGAGATTTTGACACTGGTCTTTCTGTACCTCTTTAAGCAATAGTGATTGAGTTAATTCCCTTGAGGAAATTGTAATCATTAGACAGTACCAATAAATATGTGCAATAAATAATAGATAGTTTATTGCCTTTTTACAGTTTATTGTGCCTGATACTAGAAATAATGTTCATTACATGCTTGTTTGGGTGGATTCTGGCTTGGTTTAGTGCATCTGTACCCTGTGTACCTCTTTGGAGGGTACAGATTGTTTTTTGCAGTTTTTTCCAAATTTATTTTGCCAATTCCTTATGATTATGTTTAGAACATTGCAAAGGAAGCATTTGATGGCGGTTTGGATTTACGGGTGGTTTAGTGCATCACCACTGTACCTCTTTGGAGGGTACATTGTTTTGATTTTTCCAAATTTATTTTGCCAATTCCTTATGATTATGTTTAGAACATTGCAAAGGAAGCATTTGATGGCGGTTTGGTGGATTTTGGGTGGTTTAGTGCATCACCGTGTACCTCTTTGGAGTGATTATTTTTTCGATTTTTCCAAATTTATTTTGCCAATTCCTTATGATTATGTTTAGAACATTGCAAAGGAAGCATTTGATGATGGCGGTTGGTGGATTACGGGTGGTTTAGTGCATCACTGTGTACCTCTTTGGAGATGATTGTTTTTTGATTTTCCAAATTTATTTTGCCAATTCCTTATGATTATGTTTAGAACATTGCAAAGGAAGCATTTGATGGCGGTTTGGTGGATTTGGTGGTTTAGTGCATCGTACCGTGTACCTCTTTGGAGGGAATGATTGTTTTTGCAATTTTTCCAAATTTATTTTGCCAATTCTTATGATTATGTTTAGAACATTGCAAAGGAAGCATTTGATGGCGGTTGGTGGATTTCGGGTGGTTTAGTGCATTCACAGTACCTCTTTGGAGATTGTTTTGATTTTCCAAATTTATTTTGCCAATTCCTTATGATTATGTTTAGAACATTTCAAAGGAAGCATTTGATGGCAGTTTGGTGGATTTCTGGGTGGTTTAGTGCATCTGTACCCTGTGTACCTCTTTGGAGGTACAGTTGTTTTGCTTTTTTTAAATTTATTTTGCCAATTCCTTATGATTATGTTTAGAACATTGCAAAGGAAGCATTTGATGGCGGTTTGGTGGATTTACGGGTGGTTTAGTGCATCGTACCATGTACCTCTTTGGAGGTAATGATTGTTTTTCGTTTTCCAAATTTATTTTGCCAATTCCTTATGATTATGTTTAGAACATTGCAAAGGAAGCATTTGATGGCAGTTTGGTGGATTTCTGGGTGGTTTAGTGCATCTGTACCCTGTGTACCTCTTTGGAGGGTACAGATTATTTTTTGCAGTTTTTTCCAAATTTATTTTGCCAATTCCTTATGATTATGTTTAGAACATTGCAAAGGAAGCATTTGATGGCAGTTTGGTGGATTTCTGGGTGGTTTAGTGCATCACCACAGTACCTCTTTGGAGGTACATATTGTTTTTTTCTTTTTCCAAATTTATTTTGCCAATTCCTTATGATTATGTTTAGAACATTGCAAAGGCATTTGATGGCGGTTGGTGGATTTACGGGTGGTTTAGTGCATCACCACTGTACCTCTTTGGAGGATTGTTTTTTTGATTTTTCCAAATTTATTTTGCCAATTCCTTATGATTATGTTTAGAACATTGCAAAGAAGCATTTGATGGCGTTTGGTGGATTTGGGTGGTTTAGTGCATTACCACTGTACCTCTTTGGAGTGCAGATTGTTTTTTTGATTTTCCAAATTTATTTTGCCAATTCCTTATGATTATGTTTAGAACATTGCAAAGGAAGCATTTGATGCAATTTGGTGGTTAAGGTGGTTTTTCCATTACCTGTGTACCTCTTTGGAGGAGAACAGATGTTTTGCATTTTTCCAAATTTATTTTGCCAATTCCTTATGATTATGTTTAGAACATCAGGAAGCATTTGATGGCGGTTGGTGGTGGTGGTTTTTCCATCAGTATGTACCTCTTTGGAGGTGCAGATGTTTTTGATTTTTCCAAATTTATTTTGCCAATTCCTTATGATTATGTTTAGGTACAAGGAATCATTTGATGGCGGGGTGGTTAAGTGGTTTTTCCGTACCCGTGTACCTCTTTGGAGGCAGATTTTTGCAATTTTTCCATTTATTTTGCCAATCCTTATGATTATGTTTAGCATTCAGGAATTTGATGGCTTGGGTGGTTAAGGATGGTTTTTCCATCTACCCTGTACCTCTTTGGAGATGGTGTTTCATTTTTCCATTTTAATTTGCCAAATCCTTATGATTATGTTTAGAACCATCCCGGAGGAATCATTTGATGGCATTTGGGTGGTTAAGGATGGGTCTTTCCATCTGCCCGTACCTCTTTGGAGTGCAGATGGTTTCTGATTTTCCATTTTAATTTGCCAAATCCTTATGATTATGTTTAGGCCATCCAGGAATCATTTGATGGCTTGGGTGGTTAGGATGGGTCTTTTCCACATTAATTCCACGCTCTAAATATGTTCAAGTAGAAAAAAATATGTTAGCATCGGAATCTTCCATAAATGACTTTTAATCAACATTTTAATCTTTCATATATATATGTACTGCCAAAAAAACACTATTTAAATCATCACGTATACCTCATTGCATATCACTGATATATTTCCATCATCATGTCAAAAACGAGGATTTATGGAGTGAAAACCGGCATTCACTCGAAAATTGAATCTAATACAACACTCCTATGATATTCAAGGAAAATATACAATCAACCAAATTTTATGGCAGGAAATCACCCTTTATTGCATTCTTTATCAATACCTCAAAATCTATATGAAACAAAATAATATTGTTCTCCATTTTAAGTCCTAAATATGTGGCGTGAACTCATACTAAATAAATTCATCTTCGGCCAATCGGTGGTCTAATACTTGGAGGTTTTTCATTTTTCCTCCTAATTTTGAACAAACATTATGATATTTTCTTGATGGTATCACTCACTATGTCGATTGATTTACTGATCATTTCATGCAGCAACATCTTCCACAAATAATTTGATCTAAATATCGGACAAAATAAATAAGTTGAACAAAAAAAAAAAAATAGTTATCAGAACCAAATTTGAACAGTTCTTACAATTTCAAAGAATGCTCTTATGAGTGGGTTTACCAAGTCATAAAAAAATGTCGCCTATTTATCAACCGGGAGTGTCATCCATTTTTCTATAGCGGCAATAAGATTAATTCATATGCGTCATGATATCTTGGATGAACATTTTGCTCTCCATCTTCATGTCGAATTGCATAACTCTGCTAAAAAAGAAGAGAAAATTACACATTCTGACTTTCTTCTCAGGCGAAGGTAATACAACATTCATGGAACATACCCAATGCAAGCATGATATGTATAAATATACATCTGACCCTGATTCTTCTCAAAGTCCGAAACATCAATGTGTGCATATGAGAGATATTGATCTCACATCATCTCTGCCCTCCATGATGATATTCCGCATTTATGCTGCAAGTAATAAGTATTTTAAAGTGATCTTAACTAACGAATAGGTTATTTTGTATGAAGGACTGATAAGTCTTGACTTACTTGTCTCACCGAACCAATAGCTTCAATAAGATCGGCATCGGCAGCAAAAGAATCATGAGAATTTCAACAACATGAAGTGCCTCACGATGCACACGAAATTATTCATGACGATAGTGATGAAAAGCTACATAATATGAATAAACAACCCAGTCTCGAGATGATCGCGTACCTCGATGCTCCCCACGACAATAGCGATGCGGGGTCATCGAATCTATTGGCTCCTCAACCTATAACAAACTTTAGTCATGGCAGTGATTAACTATGAATGAAGGATCGATCTCGATGATTCATACCTGATTCTTCTCCACCACCACAACAATACGCAGTTATACCTCTATGCCCACAAAAAAACAACTATAAGAAAATTCTGAAAACTATTTCAATTATCTCAAATCGAAGAAAAGTACAATATCTCAAAAGGGGTATGTACCCTCCAAAGAGGTACCATCTGATGCAAAATACCCATCCTAAATCACCCAAACTGCCATCAAATGATTCCTTTGCAATGTTCTAAACATAATCATATGAAATTGGCAAAATAAATTTGGAAAAAACTGCAAAAAACAATCTGTACCCTCCAAAGAGGTACACAGGGTACAGATGCACTAAACCACCCAGATACCACCCAAACTGCCATCAAATGATTCCTTTGCAATGTTCTAAACATAATCATATGAAATTACATAAATTTGGAAAAATCAAAAAACAATCACTCCAAAGAAGAGTCTGAGATGCACTAAACCACCCAGACCACCCAAACCGCCATCAAATGCTTCCTTTGCAATGTTCTAACATAATCATATGGAATTGGCAACATAAATTTGGAAAAATGCAAAAAATATCTGTACCAAAGAGGTACCTGATCTGGTCACTAACACTAAACCACCCAAAGCGCCATCAAATTTCCTTTGTAATGCAAATATAATCATAAATTTGGCAAAATAAAATGGAAAAAAGCTGAATAATGGTACCCTCCAAAGAGGTACAGGTCTGGAATACACCCAAAATCACCCAAACGCCATCAAATGATTCCATTATGTAATGTTAAACATAATCATTAGGTTGGCAAAAAAGGAAAAAAAATATCAAAGGGTGTACCCTCAAAGAGGTACACAGTCTGATGCAAAATACCCATCCTAAACCACCCAAACTGCCATCAAATGCTTCCTTTGCAATGTTCTAAACATAATCATATGGAATTGGCAACATAAATTTGGAAAAAACTGCAAAAAACAATCTGTACCCTCCAAAGAGGTACACAGGGTACAGATGCACTAAACCACCCAGATACCACCCAAACTGCCATCAAATGATTCCTTTGCAATGTTCTAAACATAATCATATGAAATTGGCAACATAAATTTGGAAAAAACTGCAAAAAATAATCTGCCCTCAAAGAGGGTACCAGATGATGCACTAAACCACCCGATACCAAAACGCCATCAAATGCTTCATTTGTAATGTTCTAAACATAATCATAAGGTTGGCAAAATAAAATGGAAAAAAATTGTCAAAGATCTGTACCTCCAAAGAGGTACCAGTCTGAGATGCAAAATACCCATCTAAACCACCCAAAGCGCCATCAAATGCTTCCTTTGATATTCTAAACATAATCATAGGAATTGGCAAAATAAATGGAAAAAAAGATCAAAAGGGGTCTGTACCCTCCAAAGAGGTACACAGGGTTCAGATGCATAATACCCACCCAAAATCACCCAAACTTCCATCAAATGATTCCATTATAGTGTTAAACATAATCATAAGTAGTTGGCAAAAAGCGGAAAAAAAAGATCAAAGGTGCGTACCCTCAAAGAGGTACCATCTGAATGCACTAAACCACCCAAACCACACAAGCGCCATCAAATGCTTCCTTTGCAATGCCTAGACATAATCATAAGGAGTTGGCATAAATGGAAAAAAAAGATCAAAGGGTGCATCTCCAAAGAGGTACAGATACAGTACTAATACCACCCAAAATCACCCAAGCGCCATCAAATGATTCCATTATAATGTTAAACATAATCATAAGGAGTTGGCAAAAAAAGCGGAAAAAAATCAAAGAGTCGTACCTCCAAAGAGGTACAGTCTGATCTGAAATACCCATCCTAAATCACCGCCATCAAATGATTCCTTTCAATGTTCTAAACATAATCATATGAAATTGGCAAAATAAATTTGGAAAAAGCGCAAAAACAATCGTACCCTCAAGAGGTACAGAGTCTGGCACTAAACCAGATACCCAAAGCGCCATCAAATGATTCCTTTTCATATTAAACATAATCATATGAAATTGGCATAAATTTGGAAAAAGCGAAAAAATAATCTGTACCCTCCAAAGAGGTACAGATCTGATGCACTAAACCACCCGGATACCACCAAAGCGCCATCAAATGCTTCCTTTGCAATGTTCTAAACATAATCATATGGAATTGGATAAATTTGGAAAAAAGCAAAAAACTATCTACCATCAAAGAGGTACCACATGTCTGATACACTAACCACCTAAAACCACGCCATCAAATGCTTCCTTTGCAATGCCCAACATAATCATAAATTGGATAAAATGGAAAAAAGTCAAAAAATGGTGTACCTCAAAAGGTACCAGTCTGGCATAATACCAAAATCACCCAAGCGCCATCAAATGATTCCATTATAGTGTTCTAAACATAATCATAAGAGTTGGCAAAAAAATTGGAAAAAAGATCAAAGAGTACCGTACTCAAAGAGGTACTGAGTGCATGCAAAATACCATCAAAATCACCCAAAGCCATCAAATGCTTCCTTTCAATATAATGAACATAAACATAAGGAGTTGGCAAAAAAAAAAAAGAAAAAAAGGTCAAAATTAGTGCAGTACCCTCAGAAGAGGCTGAGTCTGAATACAAAATAACATATAAAAAAATCTTTCCGGATGGAGAAGAGCGAGTAAACCCTAAATTCATTCAAGTTGAGAATGCATGTGTAAATACCTCATATAGTCACCTACAATACCTCAATTTATGATTTCTATACCGTGACGTCGGACGTCGCGTCGGCAATGAGCTAGGCGAGAAAAATCATACGGGGCGAGGAATGTCGAGCGTCGGTAATGTTTCCGTTCTTAGTCTCGCTTTGGAACACTTACGGCGGGTCGGGCAGGAAATGTCAATCAGCTGGCGCCGTTATGCGTCGTTAATCGCCATCGGCGTTTGCGGGCGGGTGCCGGTGAAAGCCGTCGTTATCTCGGCTCCGTTAATGCTTCGGGCAAAAAATCCGGGCGTCGTCCGTTGATTGGAGTCACGTAAACTCGTGGAGTCGACGTAATATTTTCTCCATGACATCAGTACATTATCTAACTGTATAACACTGTACTTTTGAAAGGAAAGTTAAATAAAATTCTTAATCACTGAAACAGGCAGATAGCATATAGAAGCATACTCATGAAACTAACTACTATTCTTTGCCAACGAGACCTTACTAAGCCTGCTTGGAACCTGCTTCGCATCTCTCCCTCCACTCTTCCTTCCGTCCGATCGCCGCGAAAAAGCTCCAAATAACATCCTCTGAGCTACAGCTCCAGAGTACAAATTCACCACAGCCTTTCCAGTTGAATTCCCTTCCACAGTCCTCTTCCCTCCCTCCGCCTTCGAATTCTTGCTCTGATCACTCTCTATCTCCATAGCAAAACTACTCGTGTTTTCTGCTTACGCTAAGTGAGCAGGTAAAGGAAGAAGCCTTTCTTATAATTACTGTAAAGAAAACAAGACAAAGAAGATGGCCGAAAGCTGCACCGCCTTCTTATCTTCTTCTGGCTTGAATGATTGTTAGTGCCATCGAATATAAGAAAGTGAAGCAGATATTGCGAATTTAAACAGATATTTATATACTTCACAATTCTTACGTATTTACATTTCTAATATTTAAATTTCAATTTATATATATATATATATATATATATATAATATCATAATTTTTAATATCACATCAGAAATATCATCACTGTAAAATACATATTTTTAAGTATAAAAAAATATTAGATAAATAAATATCTAATATTAAATATTAGATATATAAATACATAAAAATTATGTGATATATATATGTAAATCTTTCTATTTAAATTTATATCAATCACTTAAAATGTGATTGAATAAACAGTATAAGCTTGATGTCCAAATAATATGGGACTAAAGAGAAAGGGCAACATCTTTGTGCTTCTAATCCTTCCTATTCTTTTGTTCTTACTTAACCAAAATAAAGAAAATTAGCCAGCTTTTTGGAAAAAAAATTCATCTATATATATATATATATATATATATATATATATATATATATATATATATATATATATATATATATATATATATATATATATATATATATATATATAACTAATAACCAGCTAAACACGATTAAGTGAAGATCTGGTCTTGTTCAACTTATCTAAAAATCAAGCTCAAAATATTTATTTGTGTTCAATTTGCTCAATGAATAAATAAAACATGAGTACTTGTGAACAATGAACTTTTTGACCACCCTATTGTCAAGCCTAAGGATCAAAATCATATAAATAGTACTACAAGTAGTGATTAATTTAAAGAGAATCTAGAAACAAAATATTCCTGACGTTCTTGTAATCTCTACATGTGATAGAATTATGAGATATTTTCAACATTGGATTGCATGTGGAAGAGATGAACATTTTTGTTTTGAAAATGTTTGAGTTACTCCTCCATTCTCTAGTGGCCCAAAACTTAAGCTGAAAGCTTCAAAGAATTATTGATTTCTTGTGGAGAGACATACATTCATACATTCCACACAAAAGTAAATAAAGTTCTATAATATTTTTTTTGACAGCAAAAAAAAATTATTGGAATTACTACAACTCTTTACTCTTATAGGCCTCGGACATATGTGACATCAATTACATCAATTTGTTATTATCGATAAGAAATATTTCACAATAAGATTGCCTCCCATTATTGAAAATTTTTAGTGATGATAAAATTAGCACTTGCACATTCTCAAAATTATCACAGATGTATTCAAGTTCCTTGAACTTATGGCATCAAAAACATCAGAAGAGCACCATAAGCTCGTTGATCAAAGCAATCACTACTAGAAGCCGACATGAACCACTAAAACTAGTAATTAGTAAGTCACTTGACAGGAATTTGGCATCGAACGACCTAACAAGCCAACTTAAGAGTGCAATATTCTCATCACTTTTTAACAAAAGATGAAACAATATTGACCATTTAAGCCATGTCATTGAATCGGTAAATATTAGTACAAAGGTTAAAATATCTCCCAAATTTATAAATAGGTGTTATTTTTACATATGACACCCATTTGAAATCTCCAATCTTATATATATCCAATTATTTTCTTTGCCTCTTTAGTTACATATTCTTTTTTATTAATAGGAGAATGATCATGCTAATAGCCTTCCCCACATAGCTATTGAATGAGCATTCATCAGATCGACACTAACTTTTTTGAAGTTTGTTATTGCTTATTATTTGATGCTAGCGATAGACCATCTTTTGACATCCTCAAAGCTTCTAATGACATCCATTACTCATTGTATGATCAACTAACATTGAAACTAATTGTATTAATATACCCATCTTTTAATGTCCACTAATGAATGCTATATGTTTCTAGCTCTAAAACCTATTGCTTGTTGCATGCTATCACCTAACTTATGATTCCATCACTAGCAATCGCTTGTCATCTTCCATCAATTAACACTCTTCATCAATTATTGACTTTCATTTCTACATCAACTTAAAGCACCATATGCCAGTGATATCCATTAATTGTAATACAACCTTCTTCAACATTAAGGAGGCAAAACTATGGCAATCACTGATTTATACTAATAAAAATATATTTCAAGTGGACTGTGCCTCATAATTTTTTTATTTTTTATGTTAAAAAAATTATCTTATATATTGGACGAGCTCTATTTATTGTGTTATCGGCTAATTCGGATGTTCATATAATCTATATTCCATAACAATGATAAATTATAATTTTCTTTCTTTAGAAAAAAAAAAAACCTCCCTTGTATTGTTTGAAATTACATATATCTCACATATTGGTAGATAATGCATTATAATTCCTCAATTTCTTCCATCGGTCATAAAAAAAATTTGATTTTGATTTTTTTTTTGTGTGCAAGTAAAACAAGCATATTCCTTTTTTTTTTTTTTTGCCTTTGTGGCTCTCTCCCATCTTGGAGTGTAAGTGAGTCAAGCTTGCTTGCGAGCCACGAGCTCGAGCTCGAGCTCATAAACAAGCTTCGAAAATTTTTTGAGCTCGAGTTTAAGCTTAGTTTGACTCGGTTCAACAGCTTATCAAGTGACTTATTTACATGATGAACTATTATGTATCATTATCGGTTCAATAATTTATTCAGCTTTTTAAACGAGCTCAAGCATTCAAGTCGATCTCGAGCATGGTAATTAAGCTCGAGTCGAGCTTGAGCTTAACAGGATTTGAACAAGCTTAGCTCAATTAAGTCAAAACTTGACTAGACTCAATTCGTTTACACCCTTACTATCATCCTCTCATCTCACTTTGATCTAGATGGAAATTTGAAGGATAAAATATCCAAACTCGAGTCTGTTAGCTTTGTTAATAGATAATCATATATATATATATATATATATATATATATATATATATATATATATATATATATATATATATATATATATATATATATATATATATTATTTATTAATCAAAATAAGAGCCATCATCCATATATGACATTATTTTCATAACACTAATACTATACTCACCCAAATAAAAAATAATTTACAGCTATTGCATCAAATTGTTAAATGATAGCAAATGCAATATTTTTTAAAATCAACAAATTTATGTTTGATTAAATATTTGATTTATTGCTCATTCATCTTACTATTTTTACTATGTGATAATAGAAGTTTCACACTCAAATACAAAAAAAAAAAAAAAAAAAAATGATTGATACTAATTTAATAACATGACTCCAATGCATATCAACTATTTTATAAATATGCTTTTGAAATAACAACAATTATTATGATATTACAGTGCTAATTGTTTGTAGTACAATACCACTCAGACCCATGCATGCCTCCTTATTCAAACCACGAGGCATAGGGTACAGTTGTTGTAAACGCATGACTTTTAGATCAAAGAGAAAGCCATGGACGGTGAAGTCTCACACATCGTGAATCTTCCTTGCTCATCTCCCATCGTCAACATCTTCTTCTTCGGTGCCGGCGTCGTAATGATTTTAAGGAACGCCAGTTCCACCTTTCTCAACCATGCCATTGCTCGCTTCTTAGCAGCCTTCGCACGTCGTAATAAAAGAGTTCGCCAACCGTACCTGACAGACCTGCCGCCGCCGAGCACCACCACTCGTGCCTTCCTCCTACACAGTCCCCTTTTCTTCCTGAAATTCTTTGGCGTGCAAGGACTCTTTTCTTCCATCTCTCTCTCTCTCTGCATTTTTCTTCCTTCCATACTCGGTGCTTTTATAATATTTATTTATTGCAGAAAGTTTTGAAGGCGATATAATCAAAGGAGATGTAAGAAGAATATCTTATATATATATTCATATGAAATTTTGCATTTATTTGAAGAAAACTATATAAATGATAGAGTCTTATTATATAAATCTAATTGTGATGAAGAAATGTTCAACAAGTAAGCTTTTGAGAGATAGAGTCTTATTATATAAATCTAATTGTGATGAAGAAATGTTCAAAAAAGTAAGCTTTTGAGAGATACTTTAGGGGCTATTTGGTTGCCTGTATTTAGAATACAGTGTAAAAGGAATGCAGTGTAAAAAAAATTCAATATAAAAGGATTATTTTATAGTTGTTTGATTTATAGCTTTACAAATTCATGACTTTGCTTTTTTTTTTGTTTGATTGACAAAAAAATCCTAAAATTTGATTTTAACTATCATTTGGCTTTCTAAAAAAAACATTATTTATTTTATTAGGGGATTATTTTTAAAATAGGCTTAGTGTTAATCTTAATTAGGTATTTAGACATGAAAAATTTTTTTTTATAAAAATAGGCATAGTCGTCAAACGGACGGACGACTGGCGCCGGTCAAACGGACGACCGGCGACCCCTTTTTTTCGGGGGAGAGAGAGAAAGAGAGAGAGAGAGAGAGAGAGGAGGTTTTATTTTTATTAATTTTTTAATTAATATAATTATTTAAAATATATAATTTAAAATATTTTTTATAAAATATTTAATAACTAAATATTTATATATTTAGTTATTAAATTTATTTATTTATATATATAGTTAAATATATAATATAAAAATATTTTTTTAATTATATATATTTATAAATTTATTTAATATTTTTTTATTAATTAATATAATTATTTAAAATATATAATTTTTATTAATTTTTGTTAATATATAATATAAAAATATTTAAAATATATAAATAAATAAATTTTAATAAATAAATAAAGAAAGGAATAAATTATATAAATCAACTAATTATATATATATATATATATTTATAAATTTATTTAGTTATTTATATATTTAAATTATATAAATATTTTTAAGTTATATAAATAATTTAAAAATATTTAAAATATATAAATAAATAATTAGTTATTTATAAATATATATTTATTTATTTAATTAGTTGTTTATTTATTTAAAAATATTTATTTCTTTAAAATATGTAATTAGTTAAATAAATAAATAAATAATTGTAAATTATATAAATATTTAGTTATTTATATATTTATAAAATATTTAGTTATTTATATATATATATATTTATTATATATTTATTCCTTTCTTTATTTATTTATTAAAAATTATTTATTTATTTATTTTTTTATATTTTTATATTTTTTATATTTTTTTGTTATTATTATTATTATTATTATTATTATTATTGACTTATATATATATATATATATATATATATATATATATATATATATATATATATATATATATATATATATATATATATATATATATATAATTCTTTATTTATACAATTTATAAATATTTATAAAATTTATTCCTTTCTTTATTTATTTTAAAATTTATTTTTATATATTTTAAATATTTTTATATTATATATTAACAAAAAATAATAAAATTATATATTCTAAATAATTATATTAATTAATAAAAATATTAAATAAATTTATAAATTTATATATATAATTAAAAATATTTTTAAATTATATATTTAATTATATATATAAATAAAATAATAATAATTAAATATATAAATATTTAGTTATTAAATATTTTATAAAAAATATTTTTAAATTATATATTTTAAATAATTATATTAATTAAAAAAATTAATAAAAATAAAACCTCTCTCTCTCTCTCTGTCTCTCTCTATCCCTCTCTCTCTCTCCCCCCTTGGTTTGTAAAATCACCAAAAAAAAAAAAAAAAAAGTCGGCAGTCGTCCGTTCCGACGTGGACAGACGTTGACGCCAGTCGTCCATACGTTTGATGACTATGCCTATTTTTATAAAAATTTTTTTCATGTCTAAATATTTCATTAAGATTAACACTAATCCTATTTTAAAAATAATCCCATTTTATTAGTCGGAATACAGAGGAAGATATGAGCGGCCGTCTCATTATTTATAAGCTGGAGTCAATTACAGCGTCCACGCAATTTATTAAATTATATATTTTTATTTGTTGGAGAGATTAATTCAGCCTAATTATCTATAAATATGCGTGAAATTAATACAGCCTAATTATCTATAAATATGCGTGAAATTATGTGATGGCGTTGTCCTAATGTTATTTGACTTTGAACTTGACTTTGAAGAAATATATGATAAGAAATAATATTTTTTACGTTTATAAATAAAAAAAAATTATATACTTATCATAACTTCTTCTATAACATTTATATTATTATTATTTTCGATAATCGTAACTGTTCTGAACAAGGGCACTTTTTAAAGTTACTATTTATATAATCTTATTTTGTATAATGTGAATTGATT